>PVKZ01002971.1:0-170184 GCA_004027375.1 Macroglossus sobrinus
CTCTCTCTCTCTCTCTCTCTCTCGTACACAGAAAGAAAAGGCCATGTGAGGCTATAGCAAAAAGGAGGCCACCTGAATGTCAAAAATAGAGTCCTCACCAGAAATCAGATTGGCTGGAAACTTGATCTTGGACTTCTAGGCCCCAGAGCTTTGAGAAAAAAATTTCTGATGTTTAAGCCACCCAGTGAGTGGTGTTTTGTTACAGCAGCCTGAGATGACTAGACATGCCTATTCTATCAATGTTTAATAGTGACTACCCAGACAAGAAATGAGAATTTTAATTTGTTTCTTACATTTCCTAATGCAATACTCCGTGAGGCTGGGTGCTTCAGAAATGCATTATGAATAAAATGATGGTTTAAAAAAACCACTCATCACAATAATACTCAAAATTTTCCATAAACACTGATAGTGTTATAAGCCAAAACATCATTTTTACAGGTAAAAAAATTTTTTTACTTATTAAAAAGTAGACTGTAGAATGTTCACCCTTTCTTCACTTATTACTGAAAATTTTCAATAGCAATTTAAGTAGTATAACTCCTTTCCGAGAAATACGAACAAAAATATCTCCTGTAATGCTAATTTACGTGTATAGTGTGCTAAAAATACTACGAAGAATTTCTGTTGCAATTTTTATGTAAGTAAGATACTTAAATTCTATGATTCTATATAAATTTACCTGAATATTAACAAATTAGGACAGCATACTTTGGGTTTGAAGAATATTAAGTCATAGAGTCATGAATCACAAAATCATAGAATCATAGACTAGATATCATTTAGATCAACTTCTCTCTTTTTAAATGAGGAAAGCATAACTCAGTAATATGAATGCCTTATGCAAGTAACACAAATAGATCCCTTAATTCTCAGAACTGTGTTTTTCTACTGTAATGTTAAGAAATAATTTTTAAAGGTAAAATGAATCTCAAAATATCATATTAAATATTATTAAAATGCATAGACAACAAGAAGAGACACAGAAGAAAAAATTAGGAAAGCTAAAAAAAAAAAATGTGAGACATAGGAGAGGCTAAGGAAGTGATTTTAAATGAATATGCCTTGGGAGATAGTCTCAACTACCTCCCCACGAACACGTCACCTGAGTCACTTAGGGTGGCTGCCGTTTTCTGAAAGCTGCCAGTATCTCGAGAGCAAAATAAAGAAAAGAAGTCTGATGTACACCCTGCAATGTACTGGCGTCTGTATCATGGCAGCACTCTGTGGTTGCAAGACAGATTAAAACTCAATCACATGCTGCTTTTAAAGACCAAATGACTAGAATAAAAACTCCAGGCACAGCGAAGGAAAGATGCTGTCAATTGTATGTGCTTAAGAGAGGCACATGTCTCTGAAAACAGTACGATTCTTCCTCCTTCTCTTTATTAAAAAAAAAATTTTTAAGCAGAACTGACAAGGTGACAAATGGATAAACATGGAGCCAAGTTTAAAGTCAGAATATTGTTTTTTGGAGAGCCTACTTTATTTACAGAAATCTACATGCACTACAACTCCCACTGAGTAATGGTCTCAAAGGAGAGGTGATGAAGACTGGTTTGTAAATGCATAAGCTCTGGAGTCCAAAAGACCCAAATTCAAGTCCAGTTCCACCACTTCCTAAGCGTGAGGGCTTGACCAAGTTACATAACCTATGAACTGGCTTCCTCAAAATAATACCTCAGAAGGCTGAAGTGAGGATAAATAAAATAGTACATATAAAATACCACACAGAGCCCAGCACAATTATTAAAAGTTTAGTATAAACAAACAAACAAAAGTGGGAAGAAGGGAGGAGTAGTTGAAGCATATAATTCGTTTCCAGTGCGAAAAAATATATTGATTTAAGTTATTATTCAACAAGACTAAAATCTGTCAAGGCTTTCTTAGTCCTACTAAAACATTTTGAAAAGATAACAAAAACAAATAAATATGAATAGAAGATACTCAAGGTCATAATTTTCAATTTGTTCTACAGTCCTTATTTGCCTCTACTTTTTTTTTTTTTTTAGATTAAGGTATTTCAAGATCAAAGTAGAACAAAAGGAGGAAGGCAGAGTAAATAGAAAGTAGGCGCTAGAAAAAACAATCTCAGAGAAACGCAGCAACATTTTCCTCCTAACGTTAGCAAAGCTCATCATACAGTATTCAAAGGTAAGTGCTGAACACTGGACGACACCGGGTTCGAGATAATCCCACCCTTCGTACTAAAAGCCCTGAATTTATGAGAGAAAATGTGGGGAAGAGGAAGAAAGCACAGCCCATAGTTCATTCTGGATGCCACCGTTTTGCACACAAGAATTTAAGTGGCTTGGTACCAACTAAAGAAAGACAAACCATCAGCTCTCCATGGAAGCTGCCACAGATAATACCCATGAAATTAGCGCAGGGCCTTCTGTCATGGTCTGGTGCTGTGTTTTTCAGATTCCTTGTCCTGGACCATTCATGATCCACCTTCATTTGCTGGGCCCACAAATAATGGTTCTGCCTAAAACCAACGCCACAAGTTAGGGTGAAAAAATGCCAAGGCACTAAGCTAATGGATGAAAAAAAAAATCAATATTTTTCCTCATGACTAACTTTGGGTGGCCTTAACAATTTATGTAAGCTTTGGTTTCTACAGAAGCACGATGCACTTTCAGAACATCTTGAGGCACAAAAATCAGTTATGTCTTTAAAAGGGAAAAAAATTTAAACACATATTTATTAAATGTGAGTATTGGAATAGGGTGTATCTAAATACAAAAAAAATGGCTGTGAAAAGAAATGAGACAAAAATACCAATCATGTGAAATCAAGAGGCTTTTTTGGGAAGTGAACTCGCCCTGAGCAGGAGAAACCATGCAGGGGCTTCCACTGACTCTAGTCTCTGTTCAACCAGTAATTCATTACGTGCCACATAAATTTCTTCAAGTCTCAGTTTCCTCACTTTCGGCTGCTCAAGACCACAGTGAGTTCTTTGAGGATCAGATATACTAATAGTCATTCCTGAAGCTTGGTCTCCATACCAGTAGTACCATCAACTTGAGAACTTCAAAATGCAGGCTCAAGCTACACCCCTAGACCTACTCAGTCACAAACTCCAACGATCTGTAATTCTGACGCACCCTAAAGTTTGCTCCACCGCAAAAAACATATTTAAAAACTTTTTAAATTTAAAATGCTTACTATAAAGTTGCTATTATGTAAAAAATAAGAATGTTACATTTGAAGATGTTTAAGAACTTTCATTTACACACAATTGAATAGGTCTCTGTGTGTGTTATGATCAGATTCACATCCCATCAGTTTCTTCATAAATGTTAATCTAAAATAAAATGAAATCTGAAATTATAGCACCTATCAATGTTAAAATGTACTATTATTTAGTTATAACTTCAAAAGGACTGGGGAAAATAAATCCAATTAATAATTATTACATATTCTTTAAAAGAGTAAATATTAGACGAAACTGATTTAACTCTAGTTATTAATAAATTAAAGAATGAATTTGAGATGAACTCTTTCTTGGGGCAAGGAGGGAAATAAATCTTACTGGGAAGTTTACATTTTCTTGACAAGAGCAAGGCTTTCATTGCTTTTACTGAAAAGGTAAAACGTGAAGTCAAAAAGAATGTGGTTACAAAGGATGCACTTCAGCTAACAATGGAGGCTTTCAGTGTGGTAATTATAGGAAGTCTTTGAGCTCTAATAAGTGGAACTAAATTAGGAACAAAATATGCTAAGAAAACTGAGAGGTGGTGGTAAGATTATTTCTTCATTCTACATTCTAATTAAGCCTAATAAAACATGTTAAACAAAAATATCCCTTATTAGAAATATTCTTAGCTTATATTTATTTTCATATCTCATTTATTACCTCTAGTTAAGAGAATCCACCACTGCAGCCCCTGCCAAATTGAAGGCAACTTGAACAGCCACACTGCTAACAATATACATGTCTGAAGTAAATGAAATAGGAAAAGGAGGCAGAATAGATGTAAAGAATGAATTATCATTTAAAATACAATAAAATCACATAGGAACAGGACTAACTAATAAAAAGATTTGTCCAAAAAATCTTAAATTACCAGCTGTTTGGAGCTTACAATTTGACTATACTGATTTATATACCTTCAGAATGTGTTCGTGTGTGAGATATTTTTAAATGTGTCCTCAGGTAGAAATCTAGGCTCTGCAATGTACTGACTGAGGTGCCTGGACAAGGAGAAAGTGGTTTGACCTGCTGCACAGTGACAGCAAAGCCCCCCCAAGCACCAGTCTAGCACTATCACATCTCTCTCCAGGTTTCTTTCCCAAAGTCTAAACCAGTTCCCAGACAACTGCTAATCACATCAACAGAGAAGCAGGGAGGAGCTACACCCACGTGAGACACATCCTGAGTAGCCTCCTCCAGCTTTCTCGGGGAGAGCCTCCAGGAGCCAGCCGGCAGCACCGCAGCAAATATTCTGCCAGATCCACAACCAGTTTTTCCAAAGTCATGGCTACCCTGTGACCTTAGCTCTGTGGGTACTTCCCTATCTTTTTCTCTTTCCTTAATTCTAGGTCTTCTTTTCTTTCCTTCGTACCTCTGTGTCCCTTTTCAAACTTACCCCTTATAGCCAAGGAGAGCAGTATATACCAAAATGGCAAAAGTAGCAGGGCATCCTAACTCATGCTCACCAAATCCTGTGCTGGGGAACCAGATAAATACAAATTTATCATCTGTGTTCTTTCTCGTTTGGGGACACACACAATTAAGAGAGGTATATTATTTTCATGTACTTCTTAGAGTTCTAAGGATTCCTGATTCTACCTGGATTTTAAGAGACACATGTACAATGGTGCTATATTGGGCAAGTTAAAACAAAAGATTTACTCTCCTCTAGGTTGTTATTTAAAGAAAGTATCAAATGGGTCTACATACTTCCTGAAAGGAAAAATAAACATTCTTTGAGTATCTACTATGCTCGTTTTTTGGATATTATCTCATGAATAGATGTGGCAAACACCACCGTCTAGAGCTGTGCTATTTAAATTTAAAATTAAATTAAAGATTTAGTTCCTCAGTCACATTTGCCCATTTTCAAGTGCTCAGTATAAATACATGTAGCTAGTGACTGACTACCACACAGATGCAGAAAGTCATCACAGAAACTCCTGTCGGACAACACTGCTGCCGTTTCTCCTTTCTGAAGATTTTCCACAAGAATAACTGCAGAATTATATTTGGTCCTCTGGCACAATGAAGATGAATCCTCTTACACTACTAAGCTGTGATGAGAACCCTGCGGTCTTCTGCATGAGCTCTCTTGCAGCTACCTCATTTCTCACCATTGCAATTCTACACTATACTCGGCCCTATAGGGAGCTCAAGTCTTTCACCGCTGACTAGATCCTAATGTCTCCTAAATGTCTGTCAAAAGTTTGGATCAAAAAGACATAAAATTGTTGCATGTATGAAATAATACCATAGCTTACTGGAAATTCACCAATCCAGATGAAGTGTGACTCCCAGGGCAGTGGCAGAAGTAAAGTTTATGCTACTGAGGTTTTGCTTCAACCCAGGAATTAGAAAGGACTTGGGTGACTGTGAAATAAGTAATAGTAAACAACTTAATGGTTTTAAAAATAAATTTAAAAATTTTTTTGAATGAGTATAATGTCATTATTATTTTTTTTAAGCTATAACAGAAATAGAGTTCAGTTTTAGTTAGATTTCCTTTGAAGTCCCACAGCAGTACGATAGTGCTGGCCCACCCAGGGCTCTGTGACAATAGGTACATTTTCATAAACACTTTAGCACATCTGGACTCTATTCAAGTGACCTACAAGGTAATACATCATTCTGTCAACTGCACAGGTATATTTACATCCTAACATTCAAAATCCAAACCAGCCCAGAAATTCCTAGACCATACGACATAGAGTTCAAGAAAACACAAACACACACACACACACACAAACAAAAACTAAAACAATATTGTAATCGTCCCCCTTTCTTCTAAATTTTACTTTTGTGCTTCAGGCTTTCCCTATTGTGACAAAGAAGACCTCTCACTAAGTTATTACACTGAGGGTCACTGTACTACATTGACACAGGCCTGGTTCTTCTGTATAGCTCAACAGCAGGTTGGGCTATAGTTTCTGGAAAATCTTAAGCAAAGGATTCGGAGCCTTTGTCAAAATCAGCTGTTGGTTGGCTGCCTGTGATAACTGGCTGCTTTTTACCTTGAAAGAATGAGTTTCCTCAGAGTAATACACTACAATACAGAAGACAACATTGCCTTAAAAGCTGGTGAAAATAAATTTGGTTATCATTTCTGTTTTGAAAAAGCTTCCCTGAAATATCACTGATTTTAAAACGATAATTACATTATATTTTTATAAGCCAAACATTCTCAGGCCTTTGCATTTCCTGAGGCCTGGGCATGGTGATGCTTGTCCTGAATGCACCTGACCTCATCTCCCGATTGATTTCAGCTTGAGCAGCACTAGCTGTTAAATATACTCTAAATCTCTCCTGGGCACAGATACAGAAGTTTGTCTTTTCCCACTGCATAACGAAGAAAGTAAATGCCCAGCTTCCAACTGCTTAGTTGAATTGCCGACCTGTCGGCATTTCTAATTCTAATCCAAATTAAGTAAATGGAAAGTCCACTATGAAAGAAAAGCACAACAGCTCTCTACAGTTGCTATCCAGGAATCATCACTTCATGTGAGATCATTAGAAGTTACCCCGAAAAATTATAAAGGCAAATTTGCAGAAATTATGCAATTCTAAGACAAAAGTGCTCCTATAAAGAATATGTTCTTTTTAAATTTTATTTTTGCAATTCTTAACTGTAGCTACAATACAATATTCTTTCTCCAAAGAAAAACAAATTAAAAACTATTTATTTAACATGTTGGTTACCAACTTTGAAAATAAATGGTACAGCTCAATATAGAGACTCAGGCACCTTGAAAAATCAGAATTAAAACTTTAATACAGCAAACACACATCAGTAGCTACAAGCACAGCTAGCATCCAGCTCTTGGTTTCTATACAATTTTCTAATAAAAGAAACCAGGACTCAACACAGAAATGGCTGATTCTAAGCCTAGAGCAGAAAATATACGAGGTAAGCCTGGAGCATTCTGTAGTGCCAGAAAGTAAGAATGTGCTAAAAACAACCAAAAAACTCCACAAACATGGGTAACTGGCATTGTAGACAGCTGAGCTGTCTACAATGATTTTTAGTAGCTATGTGCTTGCCCTGTACACATAATACAGCGAACATGGTCCCGACACGGCTTCAGTTATATTCAGCATAATCTCTGCTTTCCCAGCAGGAGAAAATGAGACAAATAAGGCCCAATCAGCAATGGCCTCCTTCTCACAGGGTAGCTATGTCTAGTAATGACCAGGCCAATGTATTGCTCTGAATAGCACTAGAAATAAGTCTTTGGCAGCCTGGTCCCCATTTGCAGTCAAGGCAGGGTGTCTCACCCAAGAACAGATGCAACCAGCAATATGATGACTGCCTCTGAGCAAAGCGCAGGGCTGATTTTAAGAGCTGTCAGCAGTTTCACATGATGTGAACACTACCTGTTTCCTTCTAATATCCAGATAAGGCTAATGAAATCCTATTCTCTTTCCATACACAAAGATTATGGTAAGAAAAAGGAGCAAAATGAGTTTAACGAAAATATTAGAAGATACTTTTAATAAAAAATGGCCAGGATTTACAGTATTTGTTTTGAAAAAAAGCTTACATGTAAAACTTATAAGATTTATAACTTCCTTCCTACCAATGAATGCATCTCAAATGAATATTCATGCAGCAATTGCAGTGGCTTTTACCATCTGAGATAGTCATTAAAGGCTTGTCATCTTGGTCCAACAATGCCTCTGGTGCTTCTAAATTATTAGATCTTAGTCTACAGCTTTGAATGTCGTAATAGCGACATAAAACAGAAATAAATTACCAGTATGAATAATCAAAGGTCACGATTTTCAGCAAAAGCTCAAATTTTTCTAGCGTCATCTACTTTTTACTATTAAACTATTAAGAAATTTTTATTGACCAGATAGAATAAATAAAAAGATGACATTAAGTTAAACAAATAAAATAAAAGGGCTGAGAGTAATAGCTACTCTTTTAAAAGACTATTATCAACTAATGAGTAGAAGAGATTTCTTTGTAACTTAAAACTTCTTAATTGAGTTTTTATAGTTAGAGTAACCATCACTGTGCCAGATACCAAGTTTAACTTGGGATTATGCCTCCGGCTGTGCTCCACGTGAGCCACTGTGCTGGGACCACATACCCTCTGCGAAGCAGCGAGCACAGAGGGTGCAGAAAACCTGTCTCTTCTTTACATGCACCCTAGCATCTAGCACTGGGCATACAGAGAAGAAAGTTATCAGGGAAAAATTAATGTGTCTGCTTGTGAAATTATTCCCAATCAAGTACAAGTTGGAACTTTGGGTGTAAGCAATTCGAACAACCCAGCTAATAAAAGTTTTGTTTTTTTAAAGGATGTACTCAAGGGACTACAGAAGTTGCATAGTGGTAAATATTATCAACTACTATATAGTCCTTCCCTTGGGACACCATTCGACTCATCTGTAGCATCGTGTCACATAGCCCAAAATTCAGAAGAGCATATCGGATGGGCTGGCTTGGGCTATATGTTCACCAGGGATTCGTGATTGACAATGACACCTAGACTTTACCCAAAAGTGGAGGAGAAGGTATCCAAATAAATGTGCAGGCGCCCTTCCTAGAAGGGGGAAGCATGGATGCTGGGCGGACATGAGCACAGATACCCATTGCAATGGAAAAGGAGCAGCGGATGGGAGTAACCAACCAGTCTCCGGGAACTGTCACAGGCATTTTGCTTTTCACACATCTGATTCACTTCTCCAAACAACCATGTGAGGTGGGTGTGATCAGCCCCATTTTACTAGAGCTGACATTGAAGTTCACAGAATCTAAGTTATGTAGCTAAAGTCCCATGGAATGAAGCCTAGGTATTTCCATTCTCTTACACCTCTCAATGGAAATAGAAGTTTCTTAACAAAGTTTCAATGTGTGAAACATTAAATTCATTTGTAGTCTCAGAAATGTGAGTCTTTCTTGAAAACAACAGATCCTGACCAAAGGGCTTCTTGCCTTCATATTATCCAGGTTTTTTCACATAATGTATACAGGATCCTCTTCATTCAATAAGAACATGTTATTTGCTTATTTATAAACCTGCAGTTCCCATACTAATGACAGAATATAGCGATACCAACGTTAACAAGTACAATTCTTAGAAACAAGTAATGAATTTGCTCATCTCTACGAGCTCAGAATGCCTAACTAACTCTATCAGGCCCTGATAATGAGGGATACCAGGTGAAACTATAAACACATAAGCAAAAATTACTAATCCCTAAAGGCAAACAGTAGCCCTATTAACAGAGGGTCAGGAGCAGCAGCATTTTTTAAACCAGTGCAAGCTTAGCATTTTTCCACTATGTAGAAAATGTGGGTTCATCTCTAGATAAGCTTAAGCACACATATGCAATTCAGTTTATTATTTGGGTCACTATATCTGTAACCTAAGCAGATGGTATATGCGTTTTATGTGAAATATTTAATTAGGCCATCAGGAATGTGGCAGTACCAGCTGTTAGGGCCTGCTGACCTTGGTAAAGGAGGAGATATCAGCAAAATGATGATGACAGTGTTCAGACAAAACCCAGAAATGGAGCCTGTTTACGAAAATATCAGCTGCTCTAACTTTGCCACAGTGCAAGCTAAGAAATGTCAGCCTGAGCATAGCAATCTGGTTCATATTGTTCACCTTCAGGCACCCTGGGTTTATTAAAAACTATTTTTTAATGATTTACATGGATATATACATAGAAAAAAAACTAAAAATATGTACTTCAAAATATTAATGACTGTTATTTCTAGATGGTGAGCTTATGAGTAATTTTCTTCTTATCAGTATTTTCTACAATGTAGTTTTATGATTTTAATTTTAAAAAGTGTATTTTAATTTAAAAAAGCAAAACAATGACTTATACACATCTTTCGATATAGTATCTGAGTTCCTGATACACTGTCTTATAAATTCATTTTCATATAAATAAAAAATTCTACTTTTTACATTTAAGTGATTTTTCATTTTTCACATCTGACCTCCCCAACTGGCTTATGAAGCCTTCTACTCTCTTAGTGCTAAGTTCTTCTTCCAGCCCTGTTAATGGACCCCCGTTGTTGCAAATCCCAGGCTGGCCTTCGCCATGCCTGCAAGAGTTCTATGGGAACCCAGTCAACTCCTTCCCCTTCTCCTCAGAGCCTGTGCCAAAGACGTCCCCCTTCGTCAATACCTCTAACTCATCGCCTCTCTTCAATCAAACTACCAAGATGCGAAGCATTAAACCCACGCACAGTCTCAGAAATGCGAATCCTCCTTGAGAACAACCATTGATAACAAGAACTTCTCACCCTCACAAATCTAATCGAAATATAGTCCACAGCCTTTTCCATCCAATTCATGTAGGATACTTGTAAACCCAAAGTCTCCATGGTCAATGACACATATTGATACTGAGGTAACAAACCCAATCCAATTGCTCCTCAACCTCTTCACGAAGAAAATAAAGTCTGGAAACTGAGAATTCTCTCAATTTTCCTTCCCTTTGCCAGAGAAAATCCCTCTGAACCTGGAGCTGTTTTCCTCTTACCAATAATTTGGTTAAATTAATTCAATAAACATTCATTGAGTTTTGTGTCAGAGGAGTACAATGTACTGGGAACTTTTCTAGAGAACCATCAGAGGTCCCTGCCCTCACAGAGCCACCAGTGTCTGATGCCTTAATTATCCTGGGACCCCCGTACCAATTAGCTCAGTCGGGCTGCCGTAACAAAGTACCACAGACTGGGTCGGTCAGACAACAGAGATTTACTTTCTCTCAGTCCTAGAGGCTGCAAGTCTGAGATCAAGGGAACTGCAAGACTGGTTTCTCCTGAGGCCTCTCTGCTTGGCTTGTAGATGGCTAGGCTATCTTGCTGTGGCTTCATGTGGCCTTCCCTCTGTGTACGCCCATCCCTGGTATCTCTCCTTCTATTTTAAGAACAGCAGTCATATTGGATTAGGGCTCCACCCTGAAGGGCTCATTTTACCTCAATCATCTCTTTAAAGACGTTATCTCCAATAATGTACATTCTGAGGTAACTGGGGTTCAGACTTCAACCTATGAATTTAGGGGAAACGATTTAACCTAGAACATGACCCCCTCCCTCTTGAGGTCTCTCACTAGTCCTGGCTTTCCTCCCTTAGTAAATTACATTTGCAAATCCTTTTCATAGTTAAATACCATCCTGCCCCTAGCCCACTACTTTCCAAGATGTGAAAATAGCCTGAACTAGGAATCTCCAAGCCAAACCAGAGGGGCAGATTATCAGTGGGCTAGGTAGAAAACCAGAGGGCGCCAGTCTCATCAAAAGGTGAAAACCACTGGCAGCTAACTTCAGTCTCCTGTGAAGACAGAGTCTAGGGCTTTCTGATCTTCTGACTTTGAGGAGAACTTGAAATAGATTTATGTAAAATTTCCCAAGTCTTATATGCCAGCAATAAAAACAAACAAACAAACAAACAAACAACTCAAGACAGGTCAAATAAAATGGGCCTATCATCCCCTTTCCCCGCCCCCCAATTATTTGTTTCTTTTCCTATAATCTTTCACTTTCTATTTCCTACCTGTAATTCATTTCTCCCATTTCTGAAATCAGGTTTTTTTGCACCAATTCCTTTCCCCACACTCCACTGAAATAGCTATTCCTAAAGTTCCCACAGCTAACCTGTGATCCTCCCTATCTCGAATACAAACTCCTTGAAGAGAGTATGTATTTTCTCTCTTTGTTTCAAAAGCTTAGCACTGTGTCCAGCACAGAGTATGGACTCAATAAATGAGTGCTAAATAAATGATTGGCTTATCTCTTTAGAATGACCCAAATGTACTGGAGAAACTGTAAATCATAGAATCCTACGTTGAATAATGTTGTAAAGGCTCACTACTTATTTAACTACCTGCTTCACTGTTAGCAAGATTCCTGAGTGCCATGTCATGTACATGCTCCTACATGACACAAGAGCTTAAATCCCCACTGTTCTTCCAAATGACAAAATTTAGCTTCTTAAAAAGGGAAATTCTGATATAATTCTATCTCATTTATTCAAAAGGTCATTTATCTACATGTTTAACATTTTAGAACATAGTCAAACATCAGAAGATAAAAAGTTCTATGAGTTTCAAAATAGATGGTAAATGTTCATTATTTTCATTCATACGCGAGCCTTTCAGGCCTTCATTCAGAAGTTACTGGCTATTAATTTTCAAACATAATTTTATTTGGAGGTGAAATATATCTAGCCAGAACTATCTTCTACTAGATTAGCCTGAAAGCTAGTCTTAATTCCTGAGATATCAATCAGTTTCTTGTTTTACGAGGGTGTCTTTTGAGCCCCCTCTGGATTAGACTGAATTTACCACTCATGAAGATTAAAATAAAGAAGTTTGCATTTAAAAGGAGGTGGTCCTATTAGTGCACATCTATCCTCTAATATTTACCAGCCCAAGCACATCTCTCTGTAGGAAACAGGGAATGTAAGTGACACTATACACACTTAGACAGCTCTGTTTTTGTTCATTTCCTGCATAACAGAAATCAGAAAAAAAAACTCGATTAAAATACCTCCAGCTCCACCACTCTGTTGAGCCAAATTACTTAACTTTTCTGTCTCAGTTTTCTCAACTTTAAAATAAGAATCATAATGTTAAATTTAAACCTATGAAGGTGGTGAAAATATTTAAGTGATACGATGAGTTACCTAATATCCTATCTTCACTTTAATTTCAAAAAGAAAACCAAGATTCCTGCATATTAGAATTACCATCTATGCTAAAGTTTTCATATCAGACTGGGAAACTGCCCTCATTAACCCCTGGCGTGGCTTCATGGTAAGAATCAGACTGGCTATTGAAAATCTTGCATGAAATAATATTCTTTAACTCTTCTCAGAACAATTTCAATTAATTCTTAGGACAATTCTAATTACATGTGGAAATAAGAGAAAAAAATAGAACACTCTGAAACTATATTCTATAAGAAACTGGAAACAATTAAAATCTAAAATGAATAAAAAGAAAAAAGTCAAAACATGGTAAAAAAAAAAACTAATTTTATGTGTCCCTTTTTTCCTTTTTAATGTTGGGCCTTCCTGAAATCTGAATTATGTTGTCCTGTAATGTTTAGAAACACTCAAAAAAAAAATCTGAAAACTATTGTTTACTGAAACTACTATAAAACAACTATCATAAATTTAAAAACAAAAATTAGTCCAGATGATGTATAACTAAACATAAAAATAGTAGGGGTGGGGGGGGCAGGGAAATCTACATTGAAGTCAATACTCCACTATAAACTAACGTGAATTTTTTTTAAGAAGAAAATAAGACTTCTGAATTATATCAAGTAAAAGCACATTTGGACATGCCGAATGTCACATACAAGAAATTGAGTTAGCACCATACGGAAAGTCCCAGTGGCACAAAAAGCCACACAAAACTAACAGAAAAACTCTGCACAGAACTTGTATGCATAAAAGAAAGATTGCAAGCATTATTTTTCTCTTGCTACAAATATAAAACAAACAGAATCAATAACCAATTTTATATCTAGATTTTTATCTGTAGTGCATAAAGGCAATTTCAGCAATACCTGTACATAACTCCTAACTCAGCATCTTCTCAGACAAGTAAATTTGTCATTTGACCAATACATACCTATTCATACAGAAGCAAAGAGAGCATTATATATTTAATGCTTTAATAAAATTCAGAAAAAGCTGGGAAAACTTTAAAATGTTAGCTGCTTTAGAAAAAGCATATTATGTTTTAATATTGGTTTAGAAACTATATCATTTGGCTGATTTAACAACTATAAAAAGTCAGTTTTCAGAAGCAATGATTTGCCAAAATTGCTGGCAGACACAGAAGCTTTCCAAAGAAATCAGATTGAGTTTCCCGAACATTTCATTACTGGTCATTAGCTGGAAATGCTATTCCATGCCACAGCACATAAGGAAGGTATTAAGACTTCAGATTATCTAAAATAAACATAATGAGAGGTCACTTCCATACGCATACATAATGGACTCTGGACATAAAAATTAGATTTCTATTAGTTGCCATACCCAGGCTATTTGATAAATGTTTTACATAAAACATCACAAAATCTAAATTCCTAGGTATAAGCCATTTGTATGTTTACTTCCCTCTTTTAAGTTATTCTTTGTCACCATCAGTTTCTCATTACTCATTATCTGGATGTATATTTCTCTTATTTACACTGTTCCTTCTCCCACGTTTTCATGTTTCTCTTAGGCCCATGTTAGTATGTTAATGTTATTTTCCATACTTTAAGATCTTCCAGAGCTCTAAAATGAAAAACCTAAGCATGTGTCCTCTTACTTCCATCTAAAATACAGAATAAGGAATGGAAAAGGATGATGGATTGGGCGCTAAGACATAAAGCTGATGGGAAAACAAATCGTATCATAGGGCCGCGACTCATTTATGGTCATGTTTACCAAGGACACTTGTATGAAGAGTAAAAACTGAAAAAGCACCCTAAGAAAGGCTGAAGAATATAAAAAATTGCAAAAAAAAAATAGAAGAAGCTCTGAAATCTACAAATGATAACTATGGGATATAAAACATTTTTTATTTCTAAGTAGAAGAAAGAAAAATAAATGACATATACTCAGTGGGGAAGCCTTACTTAAGAAAGCTTTTCATTTTAGATTTGCCTTTGGGGGTTGATAGGCACTTTTTAAACTATAGCTGTCATTCAATCTCAAGTTCTCACAGGAATCACATTCATAAGACAGAGACAAGGACTGGACACTAAAGAGCCCGGAAGCAGTATATGTTGGGAATGACTGTTCAGCATCAACTGGTCAAGTTAAAGAACATGCATAAACTACCTCTGATAATACAGAAGCAAATCTGCATTCTCAAGACTGCAAAAATGACGAGTGACAGGAAAACATATGCTTCATTCTCGCAAAGTCACACTAGGAGAAAGAGTTGGAGGAATCCATGAGAAGCTAGAAGAAACAACACACTCTTGGCTTAAAATATGAGAAGACTACGTAAATAGTGAGGGGACAAATGGCAAGCCACATATCTGTTTAAATTTTGACAGAGACTGTGCTTAAATTTGTCCTTATGGAAAGATGAAAATAAACTAGAAAACATTGTATGAGCCAATGAAAACTGCAAGCTTTAGGGTAAAGTACTCATTCCTCTGGAGGTGCATAGAAAAATCTGAAAATGATGTACTGTGACTATTTTAAGAAGGCTTCTGCTTTGGATTCTCAATGAAATATAAAAAAACATGGCTCCGAAAAGAACAAAAATCAGGGACGAAAACAATATGAAAAGTCAAGAGGTTGACATTAAAAGAAGATAGCTAAGACATTTACAAAAAATTTAAATTTAAAATTCACATCGAAGATAATAAAAAGCAAAATGGACATATAGAAAATCAGTTCTAAAGAGTAAAAGACAAATCTGAGAAATTCTCTAAGACACTAGAATTGTGGTCAGAAAATTACAGGCTATCATCGGTAAGAAAGCCAAATTTGGCCTGCCACCTATATTTTTTATGTCCTGCAAAGTTAAAATGGTTTTTATAGATGAATATTTGCAATTAATAATAAGGAACTTTAGGCCCCAATTAAGTAAAAAGTTCTTTCTCCCAAAAAGAATTATAATATTCTCATTAATAAATCTCTACTTTATTATTATTATTATTATTTGAATTTCATTAATAAAAAATTTGTAGAAATTTGATTTCCTGCTTGTTATATAAGTAGCTACCTAATATCCTCAATTTTGCCTCTTGGTCCACAAAGCATAAAATATTTACTACCTATCTCTTTACAGAATGTTTTCTGGCCTCTTCTTTAGTGGAGAGAGAGAGAACTACAGGCTGGGAAAAAGATAATGGCTATAGGGTCATGGAGAAGACATCCAACCAAAGAATGATAGCTGTTTCAAAAAAGAACCAAAATGAATGGAAGTATTAGGCAAGGATATATATAATTCAAGAAATTTCTCTGATTTAAAGCAATATCTGCATATATCATAACAGGAGATTTTAAAATTTTAGGCAAAAGTAATTCAAAGTGACTCACACCTGGACAATCCTTAGCACAATTTTTGAATTTTCAGGTTAAAGAAAAGAAATTCTAAGAACACAGAGGCAGGACTGGGGTGGGTAGTAGAGTACAGGTAGCCTATGAAGAAAGAAAAGTCAGGCTGGCCTTAGGCCTTCCCTCCACAACAATAACATAATGGCACGATAGAAACAGTATTACTTTTCTCTTAAAGAAAAAATTGTTGTGACTCAGGAATTTCATATTGAACTGAATTGGTATCTTATGTCTAAAAGTCATAAAGACACTCAGACATTCCAAGGTTCAGAAAATTTACCACCCACCCAAAGTTTCTTAGCTATATGTGAGTGTATATTTTTTTCAGTGACAGAAGTGACAAAGTAGGAGAGTAATGTTCCAGAGTATGGACACTGGAGAGATGTGTGTTTATCTGGAGTCCTGGCTCCAGAAGATGTGCGACCATGGACAAATTATTTTAGCTCTTTTTACCTCATTTCTTCATCTGAACAGTGGACGCGGTAATGGAATGTACCTCAGAACAGCACAATGTTTGAACATGAGTCTGATCGTCTAAAGAGCTGAGCACAGTGCCTGTGGCACTTAGTAAATACTAAATAAATGTTGACTATTGTTGTTGCTGTTATTATCCTGCCTACTAACAGATGAGAAGAAATTAATAACCAGAAAAATAGGGAATTTGAAATAGTGCAGCACTGTGATCAACAATGACAGTTACACAGTCACTTCTAAACAATGACCATAAACGTGGTAAAGTAAAAATCAATTCTTGAAGGAAAAAACACATAACAAAAAATTAAAATTCACTAATGATACAGTTTTAGATGACTAAATTTTAGGAAATGGGAACAGAAAAGTCGAAATATATTGATTTTTTAAATATGAATTGAACACAAATCTAGTTCTTAGATTCCATAATTAGATTTAGCTTTTAATCACAAGGGAACATAAAAGCAAAACAAATTCATATTGCAAAATAGCAAGGAAGCATTGAATACAGAAAATATAACCTATCAGTTACTAAAATACATGTAAGTTATTTTTACTCTCCTTAAACAGGACAAAAAACTTTAAATTGGGTCAAGAAATAAAATGAGAAAGGTTAAAAATTGAAGACCAGACCAAGGTATGCAAACGTGATCCAAACAAAAGCAGGGCTAACAAATTAAAATTAAACATAAAATCTAAAACATTAAATATAAAACATTAAAATCTACCATAAAATTTGAGGAAAAAAACAAGACCGTAGATCAATTTATATTGATACCAATCCTATAATAAAACTATTGTGAACCTTTCCTCATTCAGTAATATAAAACGAAAATCTGAAAAACAAAAGCTGTTAGAAATGAGTAAGACCAAAAAGAAAATTGCAGGCGAAGACTGAAACACGATAATCAATCTGCAAACATGGTTGCGGAAGATTTCACCTACGAAGTTAGATCATTGTAACTATACCAACCCTGTACCTGCCAAACAATATTGCACTTTTTGAAAAAATGCTCATGAAAGAGTCTGAACTGATCATCTATAAACCAGAAGAGCAAAAATACATAGAACATACTCTGAACACTAGAAATTAATACCTGTAAACACACAATTCCATTCATCTGAAAACTCAAAAAGGCAGGTCTACAATAACATATTTCTCAGAAATAACGGGGAAAAAAACTCATAATATACGTTGCAGCCAACAACACTGTGATTATATCTAAATTCATTTTCTTAAGAGGCTTTATTACTTTAAAAAGAAAAAAAAGAAAGACATATATGCTAAACATTCAAGTTATCAAAAAGAGGGAATCTTAAGGCAATCATGAGTAAAGAAAAAATAAAATGTTCTTCAAATAATGGAACAGAAGGCAAAAACACTTCATCACAATAGTAATTATATTAGAAAAATCTAGCTATAATCCAAACAACAGAGAACTATATTAATTTTAACAGTTTCAACTTAATTTTAATAAGATTTATTTTGCTATTAAAAACCATATTTACAAAGAATTCTAATTAAATGTGACAAATGCTTTTAATATGATGAATGAAAAAGCAGCATATAAAATTTTATAAACATAAAACATAAAATCCCTATCTGTGTTACCTATCTATGATACCAGCTGTGTATCAAAGAGAAAAAAAAACACATAAACATAGAAAAACAACTGCAGTTATCTTTATAGGTTAAAATATGGACATTTTTTAATACTTTTCTAGATTTTCTCCTTTTTCTAAAATGAGTATGCATTACTTTTATAATTAAAGAGAAAAATTATGATATTTTAAAACCGATTGAGCACCCAGTACTAGAATATAGCTCTCACCTTTATTATTACATTATTATTATTATTATTATTATTATTATTATTATTATCATTATTGTGGTATGAATGACATATAACATTTACTATTTCAGGTGTACAACATAATGACTTAGTCTTTGTACATATTGAGAAATGAATGACCCACACAATAAGTGTTAATATCTATCTGTCTCTATACATAATTACAAAACCTTTTTTTCTTATGATAAAGACTTGTAAGATCTACCATTTTAGCAACTTTCAAATATGCAATACAGTATTATTAATTACAGTCACCATGCTGTACATTACGTCCCATGATTTATTTACTTGAAGACTGAATTTGACCCCTTTCTCTCATTTCATCCCAAAATGACAACCACCTATTTGTTCTCTTTATGTATGCAGCTCTCACCTTTCATATTAACTCTATTAAAGTCCAAATTTCTGTTTTGAGTACTATTAATTATGCTTGTTCATTTAGAAAACATTGAGGCATTTTAAACTACACAATATAGTATTAAAAACAAAACTCAACTTAATTTACAGAAAAATAAACATGTAAATTTTCAAGTTTTCTGAGATGAGTGATCAATAATTGTCCTGCACCTATTTGTAAAGTCAATGCTGCATTTCAAATCACTGTTGCACCTAAACCCAGTAAACCTGTACATTCGTCAGTGACACCGGCTGTCTAGACTTCCCAGGTGACTGTGCGATTCAGCTCATGGAGTTATTCTTTCCTTCAAGATGCCAGATGTGAAAATAAGCCCAGCTATTTGAAAGGTATGGTGTTTTATTAGAAAAATTGTTGTTTCACTATAAATCTGTGACTTCTAAAGTCTTAAGACTTAAAGCATTCTTAAATGTAATACTGGCAATATCTTGGTGTAATGGCTTTTTATCTAGAAAAGTATCTCTCTAGCAAGGAAACATAAAGGAAAATTAATTCAGTACACAAAAATTCAGGTGACAAGGAACTTTTTACAAGCATCTCGTCTAGAAAGTAAGATTATACATTTTTGTATTGTGTCAATATGAACTAATTCTAGGATGATAGTTGTCTTAACCTCATAGCGTAATTGAAAGCCTAGCTATCTCCCTGTGAGCACTTTCTGTTTCTGCAGCAGAGCTGCTCCAAGAGCCATTCTAATACCAGCAAATTAAACAAGGGGAATTTGAGAGGCTCAGGTACTGTGAATGGCTGAGACTATTTCTCAGACTTCATGTGATAAAGTGCATTACCAGGGAGCTGATATGATTGTAAAATGTACCTAGATACTACTGAAATGAATCTAAACCTTTTTACTAACACCTCATTGATAATGGAGTTAAATATCCTGAATAGTTCATTTCCTGGGGATTACCGCACACTCAAAGGCATTTATGTCTTTCAACTTATTTAAAAGGTTTAGTAATAACTTCTCAAATATTCATTGCTTGTCATCGTCTAAATACTGAATTCCTGGATGCAGATACACAGGCCCTATTAGCACTAATGGAAGTTATATATTTGCACCAAGAGAGTGAATCTAGAAACCTTTCTCCGTTGCTTATAGGCAATCACGTTGCATTTTTCTCTCATGGACAAAATAAAAATGCATTGCTATTTATGTGAAGCCACTCAGGTGTTGCTGGCACTTCTATAACATCCAGGAATGCATTAGCCAAACCAACTAAAGTTGTTTTTTGACTCATCATCATTCAAGCTGAATTAATAATATTAAACAGCATGTGGGATGGGGGGAAACACCGTGCAGAGCAACATTAAAATCCCTTTCCGCTCAAGTATAATTCATTTTAATCTTTACTACTTGATTCAGCTAAAGGTCAAATCATATACAAAGGTTTAGATTCAGAAAATACGTTATTTCGCTGCTGAGTATGGCCTGAAATGAGGGCAACTAAATTAAAAATGGAACCAATTTGGAAAACATAAATGTAATGAAAAATGTCTCCATTATAGAACATAAAAATTAAATTCTACTATTGATTACTGCCGACATTTTAAACCTCCCCACTCATAGTGGTAATGCCTGTAGCGCAACTTAATTTTCTTCCTATTGTGTCGTATACATTCCATGAATATCATTCATGTGAGGGACCAAGAACAGGGTCAGAAATGTTAGTGATGATATATTACAGACCTTAATAACTTTTGAACAGTTTTAAATGTACCAGTCATCTATAAGTCATTTAGCTTGATAGATGAATAGTTAATGAGCTATATAAACTAATAAGAACCATGTGTTAGTCTATACTACTACATGGCATTAGGGCAAGATTTCAAACATGGACTAATTAAGATGAAAACTGGGATTTGGAGCATATATAACTAAAGAAAGAAAAAAGAACTGCCTTATCAAAAGACTATATAAGCAATAATTATGCATTAATTTATGCAAACCATAATAAGCACACCAGCTTTTATTAAAGAACTGGATATGTTCACAACTGACAGCACCCTGAAAGGTTATCAGTTTGGGGGTAAAATAACAGGCTTCTGACCAGTGGGTTCAGAAATTTGCTTGTTTAAATGTTTATTGCTTTCAATGAAAAGCAACTGAAAAATTTAGCCTTCCGGGTCTATACTACACATTATTTGGGTCAGGGTGTGCGTACTTTATGTCTGTACACCCATTTCTTGCTCTTGAGTGAGTGAGTGATAAGCAGTGATGGGGGACTGCCCCTCACTATCCCCCTGAAGGATATCCACAGAGCAAATTCTGGAAGAAACCTGAACTAGTCTAAGTTTACTGAATCAAAAGCAGTTCTAACATGAAGAGACTTAAGAATCAAACTGGAAGAGGCTCAGATTGAACAAATAAAACCACAGCAAGTGGTTTCCCTGAATGACATCTTGCCGGTAACAGTGATGAAATCTTCACTAATCTGTCTACTTCAGTATTTCTCAGGAGTGGCCCTCCCACCACCGGTATCGGAATTACTCAGGGAGCTTGTTTAAAATGCATATTTCTAAATTACCTTCCAGACCTCTGGTAATGGGATCATCAAGAATGGGGCTGAGAAATCTTAACAAGATGCCCAGGAGGTTCTCATGGGCCCTCGCGCTGACAGCTACAGTCCTAGGAGGAAGGCCCAAGAGGCTCTTCACTGTGCCCCATCTGCACTGCTGCAATGGCACCTCTAATTCCTACGGTCACGCCTACAGTGCATGTGTCAGCGATACCAGGCTCTTAAGAGCAGCACAGTGCCTTGAATATTGGCTAAACGTGTGAACATATGCATGAATGAATGGATAAATGTATGAATTCGAAAGTAACAGTATTTCTGAAATAAAACAGGAATTCTGATTCCCTTATTGTTGGCTCCACAAATCCATTCACAGCTCTCTAAAAACCCTTAAAGTGCTCCAAATTTTTCAGTCTATCTTTCTGACAATATGATCTGAACTTCTCGAATATTGATCCCAGAAAACTGGGAGTAGAGAGGAAATGCAGGGGTCTGATTGTGGCTGCCCAGAAACATCCCAGTGCCGCATGCTTCCTACCCTGCACAGTGCGCTGGCAGACACCACCACTGTCCCACACACATCTGCTGTGAAAGCCGTTGCCTAGCAACAGCAATCAATGCTGTATTTCCTCTTCACCATTTTCCTGAAGATTGAGACACTGCTCCCACGTATTATTTTAAAATACCTTCTGTTTCACTGACCAAACATGTTTGCTAATTTTACTATTACGAAAAAAAATCACGAACCAAATCAGTGTAAGAATCCAAGAAAGAAGACTGAGAGAAGGTCAAGTTAATAGGGTGCTTTGGGACTTGTTTGATGAAGAAAAATTCTTTGACAGCTCATTGACTTTATTTGCTATACCCTTTCATTCTGCCATTTTAGAATTGATTTCTGTACCTCATGGGAGACGAAAGCAGTTAGCATGAATTATCATTCTAAATGCAAATCCACAAGGTACTGCCATATAACACAAAAAGCAAATGATCTTCAGACACTGGTTTAATACACATCTCACATCTCTGTTCAAGATTATACCTTGGTTACATTCTTGCTAACCACCAGCAACATCTGCCAGTATCTCTCCACTGATACTACAGAGTAGGGTTCTTTCAGATGGGCAATTCAGACAAGCTACCTCACTTAGTGCTTCCGATGTAATTTACAAGCTAAAGTACATACACACAACAATAACAGAAACAGGGAATAAAAAGTCTTACTTTAATATGTCCTACCAATGAATGGGACCTTCATACAAAAACAAGAACAAGAGACCCAGGAACTTTATGTGACATTTTCCAATAGAGAGATTTGATAATTGCTTAATGTATATGCATAGATATGTTAGTTGTGGAAACCAGCTAGGTGGGTATTATGTGATCATTATTTCACATTTATTGAGCACCTACTATGTACAAATCTCCATGGACAGTATAAAGGTGAGTAAAACATGATCTTTGTGCAATCTTGTGGTAGCAACAATCAAAAACTAATACAGAAGAATATAGATAATACCTCAGGTATTTGTTTAGTTAGAACAAATGTCCCACTTACTGTGGATTATATCTGCAACACTGACTAGATGATTAAGTCAGAGTCCAGAGCCTTCACGTTTTATGACAGCACCCAGTGTTGGTAAGGGCCTAGTAGTGAGATGAAAATACCATCATGTACCCAAAAGGCATCAGGCTGGTAAACGAAATCAACCTTTCTAAGAAATACTGGCAACATGTAACAGAACTTTGTAAGATATGCTTATTTAAAATTTTGATATAGTAATTTATATCTAAGAAACTATTTTAAGGAAGTAATCCAAGATGCCAACAAAATATACTTATTTCAACTATATTAAAATAATAATTGTTTAACCACCCAACATTAAAAAAATGATTAAATGAATAATGATACAACTATATAATGAGTACTGCTTAAATATTTTCAGGAATATGTTATTAAAAGAAATAGCTCTTACAATGTTAACAGGAGAAACAATGAAACAAAATAACCAATAATAAATGTATAAAAACACAGTGGAGGAAAATTACTAATATCAAAATATTAGTAATTAGGGGTAATTTTTATTTTCTTTCTTTACTTTTTCTACATCTTCCAAGTTTTTTATATTAACTATTATGTATTTTGTAATAAAAAACTATCCTAATAAATAAAATATCAGAATCTTATTTGAACCTCTATTAACAGATTTTTAAATTCCAACTCAGAATTTCAGCCCTCGTTGGTCTCCTAAGTACTAACAAGATGAATGATAGAGTAGTGAAGTTTCATAGTTTTCATATGTATTTTTAGAATGTTTTGCATTTCCAAAAATATCCGATAAATTTAGTCAGTGTTTTCAGAAGACAGTTATAATAGAAGCATATAATTTAACTTAATCTAAAGAAAATTATTCTTTAATAGCTCAACAAATATGCACCAATCACAAGGCATACAAATATGCACAGGATCCTCCTGAGACATCGGGGACAGGTTTCGGTGATTTGCTCTCCTTTGATGACCTCCAGGAACAGCATTTCCCTCATAGCAGAACGTACTGTCCGACAAAGAAGTTTCTAGTACTAGATGGTACCATGCTTTCTAAACCAGTCACTGCTATCACTGTAAAGACTGAGGGGTTGAGGATAAAGAGAAATAAAATTAATAAATCCTTGTTGATGGAAATTAGTTATTTCTTTGAATTTTTGGCTAAATTTCATTATATATATATATATGGATACGCAAGGTTTCACATATTCTTTTTCTGACTGTGGGTGCTGACAAAAGCAGTTTTCTAAGCCCCAGTACTGAAGGGCAGACTTCAGTCCTCAGACCAACAGAGTACATACTGAATCTCCATTATCACAGGAGGAAACTGGAGTTGAATGGTGAAGTAACTTGTCAGGGCCCCCAGCTCATCATCAAGAAGATAAAACGTAAGTCTAGGTCAGTTTATCTCCTAAGTCCTTGGTCCCTCCATTACAGCACATGTGACATTTGGGTATCCATTTCAAATGCGGGCAAAACAAGGAGGTAGAAATGAGCAGGCTGTTCTCAGGCCCCACAATGCCCAGTCTGCTTGACCACGGGCAGCAGAACACTGGGTTTCCTGGCTTATGTCAGACCTGCCCTGTCTACTGCATTTCCAGGCCAGGAAAATGGCCCTGTTTAAGGTCAAGATGAGTCCCACTCCGATGCTCCCCTCCCTGGCTCTACCATCCCTCCAGCTAGATGACTGTAGAAACAGTTGTAATGGCCACTGGCTTTGAGTAAAGCCAGTTTTAAATCAACCCGCGAATAAAGTGCTTCTATTCTGCAGCTTTCTCTTAATATGGTTCTCTTCCTTTAAGAAGTGCTGTTAGGTAGTGCCCTGGGAATCCTACCGTCTGAACTCCCGTCTGAACCGCTCTACAGAACTGGCTCCCATAAGCTGCCTTGTTTGATGGCTCTCTTGAAACACCAAAATCCCCCTGTTAACCCCAGGAAGCAAAGGATGCAATTAATTGGCCGTGGTTTAATCTTCCAGGTACTGAAATAAACACACACTCTCCTCCTCTCCTCCCCACTTCCAGAATTGGCCAGAGTTTTATTTTGTTTTGTTTTGTTTTTTTCCTAAAGAAGTGACAGTAGTGACCTAAATGGAACACGGGTCTTCATAATGTCAAGTTGTGAATCGGGATATTGAAAAAGCCAGGGGAGGGCTCTTGAAATGCAGTCAGAGGTTAGCTTTCACATCCTGGGTCACTAATCAGTAGGGAGGTGATATATTTTTAGAAGATTTCTTTAATAAAAACATGCAAAATGGACTGAAGAGGAAAGAGACAGTGCCAAATGTCATAGCAATCTAGCTAGAAAGTATCCATTTGGTGTTAAACCAAGCATGGCAATATATCTGAAAGGAAAACCAGGCAGAATTCTCAATTGACTGTATGTGTGGTAAAACAAAGGGAAAAGACAAAATGATGAGGTTTGAAATCAATATGTTAAAGTTCATAATATCAGCTTGTTTATTACAGGATGAATAAGGCACATTAAGAAATTAAGATAAAAAACGAGAAATTTAAAAATTAGCATGCTGAAATAAATAAACAAACACACAAGAAACATGCCCCCAGCAAGTAGGGCTAAGATAGTGTTTTAGACCACTGGTCCTGTCATGCAAAGAGATGGTTCTGTTCCAGTCAACGTTTTCCGTGACGGTCACTGACAATGTTTCTAAAACCTTCCAAAGAGAGCTAGAACCTTATGATTACTGAAAAATGAAATTTAAAAAACAAAGAGGGGTAAAGAAAAGTCATTTTACAGCTAAATTAGCTAAACCCCCAAAATTATATACCAATGTTTATGTTAACAGTATTATAAACACACACATATACTTATACACATTCTATTATCAAAGTCATTTTTCCACTATCTAGTGAGTTAAAATTCATGGATACACCTTATGTTCTCTCTTTTTTTTTAGACTTTACCTCTTTAAAGAATGCTTCTGCTGAGCTTTCTAATTTTTATTCATACAAATTAAAATGCAATGATTCATCAGTTTTATGACAATAGCCATACACATGTTGAAGAGAAACTCATGATTATAATCTGCAGTGACTGACTGCCAGATAGCATGCCTAAACAGTGTCTGAAAAGGCAGCTTCATTTCCAATGGAGATCAGGATAGGAATAAAGCAGTTTCACAATCTCTTCACTAAATACATCTTTGTTTGCAAGGCCTATGTACATTGTCATGGGGCAGGTGCAGGAAAATATAAAATATAAATATTTAAAATCTTACTGAGCTGTTGTGAAGTCAGTGACAAAGAAAAATACAAACATGGGGCTTTATGTGTATAGCTACATACATAAATAACTATGAAGTCATCAAAAAGAAGAAGTACATCCATATTTCTTACTTTGTGCTTATTATTATTCAACAGCAATATATTTTTATAATCATCAGCCATCTTAAAAATATGTCAGGCAACACTAAATTCATCAAGTCATAAGCCCTATAGAAAGTTACTGGTAATGAGCAGCAACATTAGGTTAGCTGTGCATTTAGGAAGAAATCCTTATCCATTTGTCTTCTCCCCATAAAATAACTTGATCCTTCTTCATCATTGTCTGTCCTACCTTTATGCAGCCAGGCTGACCAACAACAGGACACAAGAGGGGTGAACATAATTCAGCTGTCCAAAGTAAAGTCCAAAGACAAACTGGTTTTGTTCTATAAAGTCAAATGTCATTTTTTAGAAAAAGATATTCAGGTATGGAATCTTGGGTGAGGTCAGTCCACTTACCTAATAAAACTTAAAATTTATAACTATCTGGAAGAAACTCGATGAGCTAACCACCTTTGGATCTCTACTTGAGAGGTACAATTCTTTAAAATGTACATAAAAATATTCTTTCAACTAAATTATAGAAAGTTTTCTCTTAATGTCATGGATAGGTTCTGTGACATTAACCAAAACAACATAAATTGAAACAAATTTCACCACAGGCTAATTGACATAAATAAGAGTTAAATTCCTAAGGCATCGCATCAACAGTATAATAAAACAACGTTATTGGAGGACCTGCTCTATAGTCCTTTAACTGCATACCAAAACGAAAGTGAACACAAGGCAAAAGATGAGAGCATGGCAAACCAAATAACCCAAATAGCCCTGCTGACAAATATTTTTTAAAATGCATAAATGCATCACCACATTACTTTTATTCCCCTTTTGGGAGAAAAACATATTAAATCTATTTTGGAACAACTATGGATTTGAATATTGAGTAGGTATTAGATAAAATATTAGAGAATTCTTATTCATTGTCTAAGACATGATACGGTATTGTGGTTATGGAGAAGAACGTTCTTATTTTTAGAAGATGCACAATAAAACATCTGGGGCCAAGTGTCATGATATCTACAACTAATTTCCAAATGGTTCAAGAAACACATACATACCCATAAACACACACAGAAGCAAATACAGCAACAATATTAACAATTAAAGAATCTAGGTAACACACTTCCTATCCTACTCCTTCATTTTTTTCTGCATGATTGAAAATTTTTTTAATAAAAAGATGTTAGGAAAAATTAAAGCATATAAAGAGTTCTATTAAAAAAGAGAAAAATTGAAAAATAAAATTTATCATTCAGATGACAAATATATATATATATCTTACATGACTACTTTGAAGCAAAAGCAGCAAACCAGAGAGGTGAGTAAACTTTCAAGCTAACTTTCTTACTGGAGACATTTAGCTAACCCAGGGACCCTAAATCCCATTTTGACACCCACCTGGGCACAAAGTACTAGAGATTGTGCCTGAGCCATGCCTAGACCTGGAAACCCAAAATCAAACTCCTGAACAGTCTCCACACTTATACCATTAGCATGAGTTAGAATAAACCTATTCCACAGAAGGACAGCAAGGAGGTTAGCACTAACTAGTGGGGCACAATTTTTTTTTTTTGAGAGAACTCATAAGCAAAACTTGGCAATTGACCAAGCTTGCAATCTTTCTGGTCAAAGAAGCCTCAAGCACCGAAATTAACACTAGAGAGATTGAGGGCTATTAATGCTTCAAATAGCCACCAGAACAAACATCGAATTTACTTTGGATGAACACAACTTTAATCCAGGCCTCAAAGAATTTCAAAAGAACATGAGCTTGTGGCTTTCAAAAATACCATAAATAAAACAAGGAAACAAAGACTCAATATGAGCAAGACTCAACAGAAATTGCATATAGCTAAATCAAACGCACGAAGATCTCAAAATTTGGATGTGATGTCAAAATTAATAAATATTTAACATGCTTAAAGAAATAAGAGATTAAAAATATAAAGGGTAAAAGACTTGAAAACTCATATCCAAAAAGATATTTGCACACTGATGTTCATAGCAGCATGATTCACAGTGGCCAAGACATGGAAGCAACTGAAGTGTCCTACGATGGATGATTGGCTAAAGAAGCTGTGGTACATACTCACGATGAATATTACTCAGCTATAAAAAGAGAGGAAATAGTGCCATTTGCAACAACATGGATGGACTCTGAAATAATCATACTAAGCAAAATAAGCCAGACAAAAAGGTTGAAAATTACATGATATCACTTGTATGTGGGATATAAACTTAAAAGCAACAAAATGAACAGGACAAACAAAAGAGACTCATGGACATGGACAATGGAGTAGTGGTTACCAGAGGGGAGAGGGAAAAATAAAATATTAAACAAACAAACAAACAAAATATTTTTTAATGTAAAATATCTATAGATTTTAACATATAATCAATTCTTAAACTACTTGTAAAATGCCTTTGAGTAGTTTATGTCTGAAGTCTTTTTTTTAATTAACTAGATTTTAGATTAAAATTTAAAAACCTCAAAAAGATTTTTTTAAAAAAGAAAATATGAGGGAAAATAAAGAAAACCTTTTTTAATGTCTAAGCCAAAAAAAAAAAAAAAAACTTCTGGAACTGCAAAATATTATTAAAAATGCTAATTTAAAAATTGGCATCAATCCTTAAATCCTACAATGTCAAATGTTGGCAAATATATGAAACTATGATACCGATACGTAAATGGTTCAGAATAAATGCATACAGTCCTCTTGGAAAACAATTTGACAGTATCTAGTGAAGCTGAAATAAGCATAGTCACGGCACAACAATTCCATTACCACTTACATACCCTGCAAAAACCCCTATATATGTTCAACAGTAGATAATTTTATGAATGTCCATGACAATGAAGTGTGTGATAGTTAAAAATGGAAAGCAAATAAACCATGATATATTCACATAATAGAAAACTATACAGCTGTGACGCTGATAGAGCTACCCTCTAGCCATATCATCACAGATAAATCTCAGAATGCTCAGCCAAAAAGGGAAGTAGAAAAAGGATAAGCATAATCCGACTTCACGTACATAAAAGTTAAAAACACAAAAAACTAAACCAAACATTGATTGTAATATACATGTGGAAAAGTATAAGGAAAAGCCAGTGAATAATGAGACAGGATTTGAGAGTGCTTACTTCCTGGGGTGCTGAGGGAAGTAAGGTAAAGAAGGGGGACAGGAAGCTTCAACCGTAGTGGCAATATTTCGTGTCTTGGGAGGCTGGCGGACAGCTTTATGAGTTTTTGTTGAATGTTATTTGTGCATTATACTTATTGTAAACATTTTTCCTATGTGTTCAATGATAAAAATTATTTAGCAAAACAAAAAAGCAATAATATGCATGTATCCTAGCCAAAAAGCACACAGGTTATACTAGTTCTGCAAGCAAGAAACATGCCTTAGAGAAAAAAAAACTAGAACCATTCAGGATGATCATGGCAAAACATCCACGTGCTTCAAGATTACATGGGACACTGCAGTAAACAAATGACAAATGTCCCCAAGCAGACCTTCATCCGATGTAGCACCAAACACCCTTCCTTGGAAGCTTAGGGTTGTCAAGCCCATCTGCTATGTAGGCTGCTATGTGGGCTTAACCTATCTAATGAGTGACTTTTTTTTCCCTCACACTATTTCTGTTCATTCAGTTCCAATTCTAACACCCATAAGTGCAATTTCTGGCATTTCTTACATCTTCTAAACCCAGCCTTAACTTTATATGATGAAAATCTTAAGTGTTTCCAGACCGATATTACCTCTATCCACATCTGTCAACTAGGACATGACTAATATTCTGTGTTATATTGTCTCATCATAATTCATGTTACAGCTGAATCTGCTACTTGACTGGGATGTTTTGGCTACCAGATTAACAGATGGATAGCTCTTTCTCCAGTATGAATATTTGCCAACAATTGGAAGGGTGTAAAACTCATTCTCAAAGAAACCCAAACATAACCACAAGAAATCTAACAAATAATTAAAATACCCACTGTTGCAGATAGAAATTTTCACAGAATCACAACATATATTAGAAAATCGTGGTGTAAAATGACAGCTGTTTAAAAGAACATATTGGTAATGTTAAATCAATGCTACTAATAATCACAATAGACCCTGGAATCTGTGTAGATTTGACCTAACCTGAATGTCACTTAGGTAAGACTGCCCCTACTCTGTTCCCCTTCTCCATACAGCATACAGGATTCGTGCATTGTAAATGTTCCTTTAGGATACAGAAAACTTCAGTAACTATGATACACCGGAACTGCTAAATTCTATTATTGCAATCATGTGAACTTAATCGCATCAAAACACACCTTCTGACTTGTTTCCAAAATCAGTTTTGATTACAATCTAAATGAAACTGAAAAATTCTTTTGACTGGAAAGACCTCATTTGTAAGTGGGTTTTAACCTTTTTATTTCCAGAGCATTCATTCGAGTATCTTTCACTTGACACATGAGGGTCTGTGGGGTTTGTGTTTGCTTGTTTGTTTGTTTGTGTTTGTTTGTTTGTATACTGCTACTATAGTAAACAAGACTGGCAAGAACTGTCCTCATGCAGTAAAAAGATAATAAACAAGTAAACAAATACAGAAACAATAGAATTAAAGACAATGCTAATTGTATATAGTAGATTTAATAGGGAGCTCTTTTATAAGGAAGGCTCAAGGAAGTCCCCTCTGAGGGGGTCTGTACTGAGACCCATAAACTTAAGAGCATTCCAAACAGAGAAACTAGCGAATGCAAGGGGGTGGGTGGATATGTTGGTCCTGAAGTAGCATAAGAAATGCAAATTTTATTCTAAATATAATGGGAATCAATGAAAGGTTGGGGGTGAGGAGCAGGTATGAACTAATTAGCATTTTAAAAGATCACTCGGCTGCTTACTGGAAAGATTACTGAAGAACAGGAGAGGAAGGAGGAAGACCAGTGAGGAAGATTACAACAATTGTTCAGGCAAGGTATGATGCCACTTTGGATTATAGACATACAGGGGAAGGAGAAAAAAAAAAAACAGATTTTGACATATTTTGAAAGAAGTGCTAACAGGACTTACAGATGGACTGGGGGTGGAGGGTAGTGACAAAAATAATTAATCAAAAGTGGTGAGTAGATTTTAGTCCTGAGCAACTGAATGGAGGGCAATGCTAATTACTGAGGTGAGAAAGACAGAAGTGAGGGTAGGCAGGTGGGAGAGGAGGCTGGGAATCAGCTCGGGCTATGTTGGCTTGGAGATGCTTTTTCATATATCCAAGTGGAGACATCCAGTAAAAAGCTGGGCACCCAAATCCGGAGTTCAGCGTAGAGGTCAGGGTTGGAGATAAAAATTTTGGAGTATACAGATATAAAAGAGGGCATTTAAAGCCATGAAACTACATGAGAATCTGTTAAGGAGGCAGTTTAATTAGAAAGAATAGAAAACAATGTCCAGGACTGAGCCTTTGGGAATTTAAAAGTTAATAAGAGAAGCAAAAGCCATCAAAAGACATTGAAGAAAAATGGCTCTCCAGGGACAGAAAATCAAGGAGCATGGGGTGCTGGGAGCCAAGATATGGGAGTCCATTAAAGAGAAGGGAGTATCAATTGACTGAAAAGTCAAGAGGACAGAGATAAGACACTGTATTTGGCAAGATTAAAGGTCTTCGTTGATGTTATTAGCACAGTTTCAATGAAATACGTGGGATGAACGTCCCATCAGAACAGTTGATAAGAGAATGGGAGGTGAAGAGGAAGAGGCAGTAGCTATACACAAGACTTTTAAAACGTTTCACTTTATTGACCCAAAACTGGGTCCCTGTGGCACTTTATTAACAGTTAGAACTTAAGCAGATAACCTCTCTGGCCTATTTACTTTTATGCATAAAACAAAAATAATACAAGTTTATACATAATTGTTCAAAGAAGTTTCTAAAGTCCCATCTACCGCTAAAAATCTGTGGTAAATATAAACTAGATTTGACATCACGGGCTGTGATTTACACTTCCATATTTCCTTATTTTGATGTTGACTTCAGAAGATCCTAACTCAGGGCAATTCACCTGGTTTCCGTGTTTACCATAAAAACGTTTATCTCATAAGACTCTTAGGTTTGTATCATTTTTAAGGGAAGGCAGCATTCAGAGACCATTCCTCCACCTTTTTTCATGTATAAAAACATCAGATACCGCATGCTGATGCCCACACACTGTTTCTTGCACTTTTTAGCACTAGCTGTTGCTATTGGACCTGCGCTCACCCCCACCCTAGGGCTTCCCTCTAGTTCTAGCCGAAGAGCAGCATAAAATCCCAAATGGCAATAAATCTTAATATCTACATCACATTTTTAAGCCATATCTGAAGTGTGAATTTAGGTTCCAATGGTTAAAACGTTCAAAAACCTCTATTCTACTGGTGATATTCCCTTATGTATGACTGTCTCAGAGGAAAACAAGATGTGAGTTTTCTGGCAGCAATCATCTGATTTTATGAAAAAAAAATTAAAATTCTATCATCTAGATTCACTGCTTCTTTAAAAGAAGTAAGGCCTCTCTAATCATGTATAGTATTTTGGATACATCCTTTGCTTTTAGAATTTTCCATTATCCTGGGAAATATCCATAATCAAACACAAAATGAGTTCATTCGATTCCAATTCTAATACCTGTAAGTGTAATTTTTGGCATTTTTGGCATTAATAAAGTGGGATTTTTGAGCCAGATTTTTTAAATTAATGATAAATTTAGAAACTATAGTAACATCATTTAGACCAAGAACAGCAATTTAGTGGCCTGAAATATCTTCCACAGACAAAGCTCCATGTTCTTTTCATATCCATTAATAATGACTATTATTCTAAATCTTCGATTAGTAGTTCATTCATTCAAAGGTTAAATTTCTGATAGAAATAATGTTAGAAATAATACCTTTGCTTATATACAAAAATTCTACACTGTCTTTCTCCTGGGAAACTTTACATGTAGTTTTTGTTCTTCATCTTATCCTACTACATTTCTTTGACATCAATTTGTCTTACTAATTAAAAATAAAAGGGATTAGTTCAATTTAAATAACTACCAATAACCTGTTGAATAAAGAGTTTAGTGTTAATAATAGGAATATTGCTTCAGTCTACCTGCTATAAAACAAAATAATACAAATAATTTATTGAAACCTAAAAATTTTTTAAATTTTTTAACTCTCTTTATAGGAAGATATAATTATAACTCCCCTTATCCCTCGCATAGAGATGTGCAAAGTTAAATAATATACCTTTCAAGTATTTTGAGCTTTTCAGAAAATGACATATTGTTGTAATTTTGTCAATGTCTATGACCACCTAACAAGAAATAGCTATCTCTCTAGGGAGAGAGAGAGAGTGAGAGAGAGAGATGATAGATAGATCAATTGATCTATATATCTTCAGCCCTAAAAATTGGGCCTTCTAGGTTTTTCAGGTGTTCAAACAGATGAATGCCAAAAATGAGACATTTAATTCATAGTCATTATTCAAACACATAAAAAAAAATCAGTATAATAGTATCTCAACACTAATTTGAGGAATGCCTTAGGATTCTTTAATTTGATAATTCACCACCACTTTAAGAACCATTGCTTTTCCTACATGGTCTTCTCCAGATATCTTTGCCACTTTGTATATAATGTTTTACATTTTTCCAATTGTTCCCAATGATCAATTCATTAATTCTCACACTGCTTGTGATCTATGGGTTTGTAATAGCAATCCTTTTTGTTTTAACAAGTAAGGAAGCCAAGACTGAAAGAGAAAAAATAGGTCATTTCTATTTCACACACATGCACCCTCCCAGAAAGATTTAAAGTAGTTTGCATGAACACATTCAATACAATAAACTAATGCCAATTTTTAGAAAGGTACATAAAAAAATTACAACTTAAGGAAAATGAGAAAGGAAACAGGGAACCAGGAGGTAGGCTGGTATGCAAAACATACAAGGCAGGTCGCGAATTTGGAGAGATCCAATAACAGGTCCAGGATAGCATGGGGAGGTTCCACAGCAGAGCTGGGGATAGCTTCAGTGTTCATGGCTCTCAGGTTACCGTTATGTCTCTAGGCAAAGGAAGCTGTAAAATACATCCTTACTATTACACTGTTTGGCTCACTGCTATCATTAAAGAATAGAATCATGATCCTTGTGCCTCTCTTGATTAAGAAGAAATTCTTCCAGAGCAGCACTATCCTATAGAACTTTCTGCAAAGAAAGAAATACTGTCATTCTGCACCATTAAATAGGGTAGCCATTGGCCACATGTGGCTGTTGAACACTTGAAATATGGTTAGTGCAACTGAAAAAGACTAGTTTTTAATTTAATTTAATTTTAATTTAAGTAGTTCTAACGTACAGGTGTGTGTGTGTATAAATTTTCCAAGGTGGTACCATTCACAGTTACTCAACTTCCTAACTCAGACGAAACTATTTTTCATGAGATATATTTTGGCCTAAATACTTTTAGTTAAGTTTCTAAAATGTATTTTATTGAAGAGAATTTTTCAAATTATAGATTCAGTATTCTCTGGCCCAGTGGGTTGCTGCTCAGCACGATATTTGATTCAGGTTTTCATTCATTCCTGAAAGCAGTCTTTCATTCCCTTAAGCTATCAATCATTCTTATCCGTCTCTCACTCCAGCTGACATTCCACTTTCAAAGAGGTATGTTTCCTCTCTTGCTTTTTTGATATGGCTTGTGCACACATGCAGAGTGCAATAAAGATGCTGTCCAGAACACAGCTTCTGAAGTCACTGGGCAATTGACATCAGCATCAGCAATACATGAATTTAATAAAATAAGTAAATATATATCCCTACTACAGGGAACAGTGTAACACGCAAAATGCAGCTATAGTATTTTTACAGTGTTCAGACATGCATCAACATAGTGGTTCTAAACTCCACATTAAAAACCAGTTTTTGGTAGTTCTAAAATGTGCACACATACACAGACAGACACACACACTCACATTGATATATAGTACTGCTTTTAAGAAAGCACTGCTTTAAATTGCAAGGGGAAAGCATTAAAATAAGATAAGACCTTTCATAATATCCTAGAGATAATATCCCTTACATTTCAAAACCACCTTAGTCATCTGGGTGCCAGTTGTTCATCACATACAGCACTTGACACACAAAAGCATGGCATGAATGACAATTGCTGTTTTGGATACAACTCTGTACAGATCACACTCAAAATCCAATATCAGTCAACTTGCCATAGCAAATCAATTTTTCAAAATGAAAGGTACACTCAATGTTTAGTTTGTGTTAAGGATGGAAAATCAAATAAAGGGGAAAAAGTGACATTAAAATCCTTTTGCCCTAGTTTAGTTTTTCCTTGGAAGCAACAGAGCGGATTTCATTAAATTTAACCTAATTTTGCTATGGCAACAGTTGTATCACTTGAGATCATATTTCCTGTCTTTTTCTAGCACTTTGATTTTCTCAGAGTTTGACTTAGAAGCCATAGTTTTTAATGCCAATGAGAAAATATATATATATATATATATATATATATATATTTCATATATATATATATATACACACACACATATATGTATATATGTATATGTGTGTATATATATATATATATATATATATATATATATATATAGAGAGAGAGAGAGAGAGAGAGAGAGGAATTATTAGAACATTTACATTTAGAATAAACCCAATGCATGCCTATTCCTTTGGAAGCTCTTTTTGTGACATGAAGCTTATACAGTGGTTAGGGGGTTAATGAATGAAATGGATCGCTGGACTAAAAATAAAAATCACTATTAAAAAAATGTGGCACCAAGAGAATTAGGCACTACATAATACTGTAACCACTGAGAATTCTCAACAGTAAAATAAAGCCTTGTAGTCCCAGCATTTTCATTAGTTTTCCAGTAGCGCTGGATGCAGCGTGAATTACAATGAGGCAGAAAGCAGTGTCTGCTCCCTTAAAGAGTACACATACACAGAGGAAAAGCACTCCTTCAATTCACACTGGGATGCTTTCTGGCCTACACACCACTATGTGTTTCAAATTTTAGTACCTTAAAATAGCTCCCATAACAGAATGTTGCATTTAACTTGCAAGCTGATAAATGCTAAATAGCTGACCTAGTGAACCGTGCTGCATTGTAAAAGTTTAAAATACAGAATTCTATAAATCAGTAAAACTTGTTCAAGAGACCTCTGTAACTATAAAATCTCAAGTTAGAATTCTGTGGTATTACGTGTCTATTTAAACATGTAAAAGTTTCATAAGGACTGATTAAGCCCATACAATGACGGGAAAATCGGTCATTACCTATAAGACTACTCAAGTTCAAAAACAGAAGGTGGCGGGGGTGGTGAGGCTGCAGACGCAGAGTACCGCAAAGTAAAAAGCACGGCATCAAATTCAATCTTACAACACAGACTTATATTTTACTTTGCATTAGGTTCCTAGTCTCCTAATGTAAAAATAGTGAGTCTTTTCAACTACGAACTTGGGGACAAAATTAAAGGTCAAACATCTCATTAACAAACCATCTCTTAGTTTAGCTTATAGAGCAGGGCTGTACAATCAAACTTTCTGTGATGATAAGTGAAATACTGAGGCAGAAAGTATGCAATCATAGAAGAAAAAACAAGAGTTAATGCTGTTTTCTGCATTGTAAAGTGTGATAAGCCCTTCGCTAGTTTCTGTCCTAATCATCCTATATGTTATTCTTTCTAGTTCTCTAAAAGTGAAGAATTATATTCGATTTCTACTGAAATATGCATAACACATTGTCTCCAAGCTAGATAATGATGCCATTCCAATACATTACTAAAAAGTGTTATTTACTGAGGAAGATTAGAATTAAAAAATACAATCCCTGCTCTCCAGTAAATTATAATCTGGTTAGGAATACAAAACCACACATAACTATATAGGCAAATCAAATATAGTTGTGGCCCTCGGCTGGGCAACAGCACGGCTCTGGGGGCCATATATCCAGAGTGAGCCATCTCCAGCCCAGGGGCATTGCCAGGCAGTGCCACCTCCCACCAGAGCCTCCCCTCCAAAGGGTTCCACACACCTCACATTGCCTAGAATCTCTACTTGAATTTCTCTTCTAGAGCAAAGTCTAACCTCTAGGCAGGGGATTGCTGAGGAAAGAGTGCTTGGAGTCATTACAAGGGGTTCACAAATTCTTACGTGCTCCAACCTCTCCCTAGCTGCACTGTGCAACAAGGCAGTAGTGAGCAGAGTGGCTACTGAGCACTTGAAGTATGGCTAGTACAACTGAGGAACTAAATTTTGTATTTAATTTAATGAAATTAAAATTAAATAGCCACATGTGACTAGTGGCTACATTAGAAGCAAAACATAAAACATTTCTATCATCACAGAAAGTTTGATTGTACAGCCCTGCTCTATAAGCTAAACTAGAGGCTGGGCTATGTTCGTAGGTCACTGTACTTTGGGTTCAGCTGCTACTTTAACTGGTGACAAAACTGATTACCATGCCAAGAAGAATACTTATAAATCAAAGAGACTGTCTCATTAATTTAATATAATTTCCCTATCAGGTGTGTGAATTAATTCTATAGTAGAAATATGAATAGTGACAGAAAAGACCGCCTTTGTCACACAAGCTCTTTGTCAGTGCCCTTGCACTACCTGGAGTACAGGCCACAGCTCTGCTCAGGTTGGCCTGGCACAAACCACGCTCCCTGTTCAAGGCCTTGCTCGCTTGCCACCTCCTTTGTTAGGCCTTTCTTGACCATCTCTACTCCCTATCAAGGTATTGGGGAAACGGATTATTTTTTTTCCTGAAGATACTTTTATTCACACTTTACAAAAAATTTAGCACAGATGCTTTTCATTATTATTGTTGTTATTATTATTATTATTAGGGGTGGCTTGGGAGCATGAATGGAGGTTTGGAGGGGACGGCTGAAATTCTCCAGCCCTGGCAATACCGCTACTTGCTGGATTTTAACCCTGACCCAGCCACTTGCTTTCTGGCTAATCTTCGCAAGCCATTCCCCATCTCTGGGCTTCAAACAATCTCATTCTTCAAAATATCCTTACTGAGTGTTATCACCACAAAAGTAATTAAAAAAAAAAAAAGAAGAGTATGTATGTAGCCTTCTAGACTTTTTGTCACATGAATATATATAAACATAAAAGCATTTCAATCTAAATTATATCATGTCATCCATACGATACTGCAACTTAGGTTATTTTATTCACTTAAAGTCTTAATTTAAGAACATAGATAAGTCTCCCTCGTTCATATTTTCTGCCACATTATAAGAAAGAACTATAATTTAACAATCTCTTATTGATGAAAGTGTCCTTTAAACTTTTTAAGCTTTACTTAAAACTAGAAAAGTAAAATGTGCACATAATTTTTTAACGTACAAAATAAAAATTTTCTTATCTCAAACAGAACTTTTTCTAAAAAAAACAATATTTCTCTAAAGTATGTTTCCTCATTCTCCTGATGGATACCATTAGTTTTAAATAATGTATTCCTATATTTCTTAATTTTTGCTATAGTATAATTTTATATTGTCAGGGCTTATTTATAAACCATTTAATTCTTTTTCATAATTAGATCTCAGTCCTCTGTGCTTTCTCAATAGTTGATTTTTGGAGACTAAAAACCAATACACAGCATTTACAATATTATAATTACTAAATATTATTAACCTAGAACTAAGCACCGTGAATAGACAGAAGGGGGCATGCAATCCTGTGTCATTAAGCTTCTCCTCTTTGAAGGAAAATGTCCCAAGAATAAAGGTCAAATGAATTCAGTTTCTTCTTCTTGTTCTTATTGCTTTTCTTCACTTTCAACGCAACTCTTTCTTACATCTCAGGTTATCTTTTTTCTTGGACTCCTTCATCATTTTATTGAAGTAACTTCTCCAATATTTCTTTTTCCTATCATAAAATAGGTCATATCTATATGTATTTGAATATATTTTTATTGTTGCCTTCTTACTTAACAAATAATTTTGACTACATGAGAATTTTGATAGTTATTTTCTCTCCAAACTTTGAAAGTATCGCTCAGTTATATACTAGAATCATATGCAGTTTATGAGAAACATGATTTTAATCTAGTTCCTGTACCTTTTGTAACTTATTTTTTCCTCTCTGGAAGTATGTAGGTATATATGTATTTTTAGTCCATGAAGTCCTGAGAATAGGAAAAGCTGAATATTATTATTTTTTTAATCTGACTCAACACATATTGAGACTGTTCAGTCTGAAGCTGGTATGGCTTTTTCAGCTTTCTGAAGAATTCTTCTATGATTTAATTGATTATTTCCTCACCTCTGTTTTGACTATGATCTGCTTCTGGAAACACTAAAGGTGCTGATCTTCCTAAACAGATGTTAACCTTTTGTTTCCCAAATTGTCCGTTACTTAGTCTTTCTTCTTTTCCTACATATTTTGGGAGTTTTCCTGAACTTTACTTTCAAAATCAGTCTTTGGTTATATTTATTGCATTAGTTGGTCCATACATTAATTTTTTTTTTATTTTTGAAATCGTATTGCCATTCTTGGAAAAATTTTTAGCTATTTCAGTACTGTTTTGATTCCTACCTTGAAAGATTAGTGAAGAAATAATTCTTAGTTTGTGCAAAAATAACAATAGATTAAGAGTTATACAGAAAGAAACATTTTAGAGATTTTTTTGTGTCTTTTTTCCTCTTATTTGGAGGCAGAAGACTGGTTTTTTTTAAACTATAAAGCCAATCTCCCAAGCAACCACAGATCCAACCAAGCACTGTGACAAATTTTGCCTAGCCCTGTGGTTTAGAAGCATAATTATAGGAAAAAAAGAAAATATACATTAAAAGAGTCCCTGCTAATTTAATTTCCATGTTTTTAAAAAAAATCTCATTTCTTTGTCATATCTTACACATGAGAAACACTAACACAAAATACTTTCCTCTTTTTGGTGGGGGGGTCTTCAAAATACACAATAAAAGCTACAGGTCATGAATTAGCTACTCATCACTCATCTCCAACACCTGAAAGAGTCAAGAACACTTACATGCAAATGCATTCGTGCACTTTTCTCTTTCTTGAATGACCTTATTATAAAATACATCTTAGGACTGTCTATCTACATATTAGAATTTTTAACTCTGAAGTACTGACTCACTTCATTGGAGAGAATGAAGCTCCTACTTGCACATGTGAAAGAAGTCCTGATTTTCTGGATCAGTCTCTCTCATTCGTTTTGGACAATGCCCCCTCAGAAACAGGATTTAATTCATGCAAAACAGCAAACTGAAAGCATCAGTGGTATATATCATAGTCATTTATTTTCTCATTTTTAAATGCCTTATTACTAATGCAAAAATAGCTTTAAAGTCATCCATGATAGTACCACAGCTAACTCAATTTGACAGTGAAAGATGCTATCTTGGTCTACAATGGCAGATATAAAATACAAACCATAAGAGCAGATCTTCTGCATATATAATCAAAAAATTCTTTTTGCTTCATATTTTTTTTAGTACTATAAAAGGAACAGGAAGCATCTCTAATACTGCTTTTACTGGATTTTTCTACAACGTTTTCTGTTGCCTGCTATAAACATTTTAATATGTCTTCTTTTACTGTCTAGTGACAACAGTTTTCTGTACAGAAAACAATATTTCAGTTCTACTAAGAAGTGGGTTTATATGGACTCCATCTAAACATTATTTATGAAATATTCTGAACACATACAAAAATGATATCTCAATGATCTTCAAAATGCTGAGGCTTCAAGTTTCTCCAATTTTGCCATCAGACCACGCAATGCGTTCATCTCATCTCATTGACAGCCTGCCTTTCAGGCATCATTAATGTTTTAGGTTTTCATAAATTATGCTGTGGCCAATCAGACCAAGAATCTGAACTCTGTCAAGTCCCTGATGGAATTAAGCAGCTACTAGCTTTTGTTTTTCCTTTTGCCTTCATTTCAAAACAGTGAAGTTTAAAGAATAGGAACTGGGAACAAAAATATTTTAGAACACGCTGGAATATACAGTTTCTAGTGTATTAAGAAAGGAGCAGACACTCAACACACTCAGAACAACCCCCAACCCCAAAAGGGAGAGAGAAGTGAAACAGACATTTTACAAATAAAAATGAGAGTTAAAATGCCTCATTAAAATAATAGACTTTTATGTAAGAAATTAAAATTTCGGATTTAAAGTAGAAAATGTTTGAAAAATGCTGTGATTCTGAATAAGCCTGTGATGACACTTCCGCATTACTCTTGGGCAAAGACCAATTTCCCCGAACTAACATTCACTCCACACCAACTGATTCCTCAAGATTGCAAAGGTAGTTCTTTCATGTTCAAACTTTGTTATGAATACTCCACACTGTATGAAAAATTATAGCTACATTTTTTTCAACTCTTGGAAGTGCAAGTTCAGTAAGAATGCAACCATATGTAACATTGAAAGCCAAGTTCTCAGTCAACTGCTAACTTAGCCATGTTTTCCAGGACATGTATTCGTTTTTGGTGATGGTAATGATAAAATTTTTTTTTACATTTATTTGCTTTTCATTTGCTTAATTATATTTGTGTTCCTGTTCGTTCCATAAAGGGATTTTAAAATCTTACATATGAAAAATCACATATGATGTATTAAACATATCCAGGACAAAGAAAATAGAATCGAAATAGGAAACTGAGACCAGAAGAAACCCCAAAGCTCAAAGACTTAGGATCTTCAGTTTATCACATATTCTGTTCTTCTGATAAACTGAGAAGCTGACTGCTACTAGACAATGATTCCACTTCCTTTCTAGGTGTTAGGAAAATGGAAGCTAATGTTTACATTTGATAATTATGACTTCGCTTAGTCAAAAAAAAAAAAAAAGGTTTAACCTAACTTTTCTCTTCCCTTCCCCTTTACTACCTGGCTTTTGTCTTTGTCCTTGTGGTGTGACCCTTGATCTCACTGTACCTACAGTTTTACTGTAAGTTAGAAGGGAGGAACCCTAACACAGCACTCCCCTAATTCCAGGGTCGCACGTGGCTGTGAGGTGCTGCACTTTTCTGGTGCACAGCCTGGTAGGACATGCCCCGATTCTGATGGGGACTGGCAGGGGCTGAGACCTGTGAAAAGGTACTAAGCCCAGGAGCTAAGGCCTTCACCCCTAATCCTATTTCAGGGCCCCGCCACCTGATTGCTCCCTTTTCCTGACATAAGGAATGCAAAGGCCCCCAAACTGGTATTATTCTTTTAACTTTTTACAAATATCACAGTCTTAAAGTCACCTGAGTGTTGTCATGTCGCTAGTATATAAGCAGTCCACTTATAAAAATTGGGAATTATAGGGCATAACCAAATCATTAAATGGTCATTAACAGAATGATTCAATTATCAGTTCGACCCACCACTTACTGTCATCTCTTCAAGGCAATGCTCTATACAGTTCCGATGGGGTAGGCTGGAGTGAAGAGAAGACACAAATGTACAAAGCTAAGTATATAAGTCAGAACAAAGCATGCTAAATTTAAATAAGTCATCATATGCTGTAGGAAAGCACAAGAATGCTGTAATTCTGATGAGACGGTCAGGAATGGCACCAGGAGGAGGTAGGCTATAGCTGCATTGAGAAGATTTTGACCGGCAAGGGGGACAAAGCAGAAGGAACATAAATACAAAGATGAAGACTGGACAGCACCTGGCATAAGGCAGTCATGTCATGAGATAACCACTTTAGTTTAACTATTGCCCTTTCTCTGGAAATATTTACTAATGCTCATTTCTGAGCTACATGGCTCTGCTGACTGATGCCATACTCAGACTGGTCCAAACACATCCCATTCTAGGGTACAAAGATTTAAAACAGAGACGCCCAGAAACAGGAAGTTGGGGGAGTGGGAGTGGTCACATCTAAGGTACCATTCTAGAGAATGAGCAAGTCCACGTGTTCTGGCTTGGCTACAAGGACTTCCTTTGACCGTATAAAATATTCCAGGATCCAGCCAACTAACTCCTCTTCCACTTAAGCCACGCAGAGTTGGTTTCTATTACTTTCAACACAAGTTTCTTAATTCACATACTATGTTGGGAAAATGTTTGTGGTTGGATTGGAAGGAGAGAGGTCACATGGCAAGAACTGCTTGAGGCCTTGAATGTGGGATCAAGGTGAGCCAGGGGAGACCACGTGCAGAACTAAGCTCTGGTTTTATGAACTAGGTTTAATCTAAGATGAATCCATGAACACAGGGTGTTTGGTTTCACTTAGCATGGAGCATCTATCTTGACTGCAACGAAAAATACCTTGTATTTCTTTTAAACTGAAATTCAAGTGTGCAGCCTAGAGCAGCGGCACTCTGGGACGGCCCAGTCACACTGTACTATGGGGTAGATGCTTCAACTTCTCTTCCCCTTCCCTTCCCTTCATGGTTGAAACATCTTCAAAATTTCATTAAGGTTTTCCATGTAAAGGAGTACCATGTTGCATCCTGCTATATCACAAATAATCACTCCCTGAATTTATTATCTAAGTCAAGGATTTTTGTGAATGAGAATCTTCTCTAGCCAAACATACATATGGAAATTTATATACACCAAGTCCCATCTAATGAACTCATTACTGGGCCATGCTGTACAAAGAGAGAAATAAAGGCCATCTCTCCCTCTGATTATGTTTGGTTGTCAAAAAATCTATGATTTGAAACAAAGGTTTACTCCAGTAAAGTCTGTGGCCAGGGAGTCTGGCTGACCCAGGTCACATGGGAACCAAGCGCAAACATAGCACATAAAAAAGAACAAGCAATTCAAGGATGATAAAGCCTGAGAGGTTCCCAAAAACTGAAACTGGGGAGTGGGAGATGACGACCGAGTTACTACGCTTCGCTTAGCAATTTAGTACCCAGATGAGAAGCAGAGGTATAGCTTCACCCATGGCAACATAACTGGCTGGTGACCTTTTGACAAAACGTGAGGGATCAGACTGAAATGAAGAACAATCTTTTCCACCATGCAGGTAACAAATGGCTAAATAATTAGAGAATGGGGGGTTTCCGTTTAACGACCTAAGGGATTTAGGGCCTTCACTCTCTTAAGATCGCATTGCACTAGCATAGCATTCTCATTCAAGTTCAAGCATTAATATTGATGAGATGTTCTGACCCAAGAGAGAACTGTGACATGAAATCCAAGTAATTTATTCCTCTATAGCATAAAAATATTAATTTTAAAAAAAGACAACAAATCAAGCTGTGACACTCACCTGAGATCTGGAGTGTGGGTGGGAAGTAGAAAGGGTAAATAGGTACTTTTAATTCTTTCTGATAAAATTACCTTTTTGATGTTGGAACCCAGAATGACCAGGGTGGTACCAGGTTTTGAGTAGCATACCCAAAATGAATGTGCCAAAAACCAGGCAGCCACCAGCAAAGGGGGAGGCGAGGCCAAGACCAAGACTACAATCAGCTAGGAGGTGCGAAACTTGAAGGAGTGAAAAGAAGCTGATTCCTTGATAACCAGGGCACTTAGTCCAAAATTATACATCTCTAGCACATATTCCCCAGCCTACAATTAAGATTCACAACGCTTTATATACAAAAAATATTTAACATCGTATATTCAAATACAGCTGATCCTTGAGCGATGGTGGGAATCAGGGATGTGACCCCCATGCATTGAAAATCTGTGCATAACTGAAGTCAGCTCTCTGTAAACATGGATTTCCAGCTCTGGACTGAAAATACAGTTTTCCATTCGCAGGTGGTTGAATCCGAGGACGTGAAAAGGGGAGACGGAGAGCTGACTATACTATTGACAAAATCTGTGAATAAGCGGACTCGCCCAGGTGAAACTCATGTGGTTCAAGAGTCAACTATACTTTCAATATTCAATGTACACAGAAAGGGAAATAGAGAATTTTAAGCATATTCTATATAATTTCTTATTTGATAGTCCTCTTTATATTGAAGAAACTTATTAATATAAACTGTAGCCATGGAAACGTGCTTATTATATTGAACTGGTCATTGCTCTAGTTCTGCAAATGGGAGTCCACCTGCGGTGTAAATATACACTTTTCTAATGCCAGTCCAGTTGGATCTGTTTGAGTAGCTAGGGTTCCTGTCATAGTGAAAAGGGCACCAATCCCAAGTAATGAGGTTCCTAAGTGGACTTACTATTCTAAGTGGAGAAGTTCAATCAATATTTCGTATCATCTCAGAACAAGTATAACTTATGTAGAGTGTTATGTTTGCATTTGTTACGACCAAAGAAGCCTGAAGCTTCATGTTCACAAGTGAATTATATCAAATAACAATAAGAACATCACTTCTTAGGTGTTCTTATAATATACTTTATAATGTATATTAATAGCATATCTGTAATTTTGTTTAATCTGCATAAAAGCCCTATGAAGTTGCTATTTTTAGCAACCTCATTTTACAGATATGGAAACTGAAGCACAAAGAAAATGCCCAAATAACACAGTATTTCTGCCAAAACTCAAGCCATATTTGCCTGATTACAACATTTACATGGTTGAATATGATTGTATAACCTGAAATTGGTATAAAGACATCTAAATTCCAATTCTTCAGATAATTAAAATATTTTTAAGGATAAAATAACATTCAACATATTTGTTGAGTATTCACAGATGTTAAAATACTCAGATTAAATAAATAGATCAAATGCTATATATATATATAAACAACTTCCTTACTAGGCCTGAAGGTTACAGAGTTGTAAACTCACTTGGCACCTGATCTGAATTCAGGCTGCTGCTCCGTGTGTCAGTTGTGTTGTATGACTTTGCACTGAGCCCCAGAGGAACCGCATTGAGAAATTAGCTGTCTGGTCTAAGAAATTGCCAGGTACTGGACTCAAGCAGGTAATGGCACTTCAAGGGACAAGGCAGCTTGGGAGGAAATACCTCAGGCCCCAGATCTCGAACGCTCTGTGTTACAAGTACAATGTTAAAAACTGGAGTTTGGTTTCTTTTGAAACACGTGACCTTTGTTTAACAAAACATTTCTTAAAGCAAACAAAAACTATAGCAACACTTTTTATTTTCTAGCTGGGTGTCACCTATTTTCTCCACAAAAATAAATTATCCTACTGGGTTATCAATGTTAGCTTTGAAAAATTTTGGCAGTCTTTTTTCCCTAAAAGAATCCAAAGAAACCAGGTAGCACTAGAATCTAGATAATTATTGTTGGGATAGGGTAGCTGTTACTGGTAACGCTGCCTCAGAACCATACTACGTTTTCTTGGGTAATTGGAACATGCCCTTTCCTGCTTTTATTGTCCCTCATCACCAAAATCCCTCCCAGCAACTTGCTGAACCCAAAGTTTCAGAAAGAGTCATCCTGTTGACACAGGTTCAGGTCTCAAATAGTTAATGTGGAGCAGGGGTATCTCTTTTGAAAATAGATTTGGGAGTAAAAGAGTGAGACACTGAGTCACTGGTGAGGTATTTGGGAGTACATTGTGTCACAGAACTGAAAAACAGCCCCAAGAAAGGAAGACTGGAGCCAATAAGACAAAAAAATGATGATTTAACAATTTCACCAAGACTGTTTCTGACCACATAATCAAATCAGGCCCTCTAACCGAGGCAATACACACAGAAAAGTCTGGTCACAAAACAGATGCTGGGCTCTGCCACACTGATTTTGGGATTTTGAAAAGATTTCACAAAATTTCACAAAATCTTCCTGTCTCATGCAAAAACTGCTCTTCTTTCCAATTTGAAAGGTCTCTAAACACAGACATGATATTTTATTGGAAAAGAACTTTGGCCAAATCAGTATACATGAACTAACTTACTTAAATCTGAAAACTTACGGCCTTCCCTAATTCACAAAGGCTGCTTCAGATAATGCTTAGCCTGCATCATCTGTTCCACCATCAGCTACTGATCAGTATTTAAATACCTCCTTCTCCTAGGTCAAAGCTGCCTTGAGCTTCCTTGCGCTCCGCTCTCTAGTCCTTACATGGTTGCTTTGTAGTTAGGCTCTGGAAGCCTGGATGGAGACCCACCTCCACCACGTCCTCCCGCCCAGTCATGTAGCAACCTGGCCTCAATCTCCTCAGCTAAAGAATGAGGAACATCTACCTGGTTCATAGCGTTGTTCTGAGGATCCACTGAGATCACAAACAAGATGTGACAATTATAAAGTACAATAAAAATGTAGGATAATAATGGTATTATTATTATTCAGTATTCCACACAAAGTGTAGAAAAGATATAAAATTAACATGATTTTTTTTCCCAAGTTTTAATTCATGAAAAAATTTCCAGCATGGATCTAATATAGTTATTGTTTTACTTTTTATTTTCCTCAATGCACTGGGGAAAATATTTCTGAAAAAAAAAATAGGTTCTATAAAACTTCATTTAAAGTCACATTTTAAAATCATGGTGCAGCATGATAAAACAGTTTTAGGTAAAGCAACATCAAAAATACAGCTTCTTTTTCCCCTTTAAAAAAATGATATGTGTGTCTATTTATATATTTCCAAAACTAGTTTTTCTTATCAGTTAATAAGTGAAGTCACATTAAGTCTATCACCCTTAACCTTGCATTGTTTGGCAACTCTTTCTTAGATACACGTTGTATGAACTCTCAAGTTATTTCCCCCTCAGATAAGTGCTCGTGTCCTTTTTACATTAAGCTTTGTCTCTTTTCTGATGAAAGTGATCTCTCCAGGTAGTCAAGTCTGTTCTACTGCTAGCTTACTTTCAAATTGGGTCCCCTCTGGCATAAAACCATTATGGAGTCCCTTAATAAGAGTAAGAGCTTCTAGAGTGAATTAGAATTCATCCTTCCTTTTTCCTCTTTTTATTCATCATCCCACCAACTCCTCTTTCTCTCTTTATACATATCTGTAAAAGTATCTCAAAAATCTCATTTTGAAATCTAAAACTAAAAAATGGACTTCTCCATATTCATACGTTCCTCTTACTGATTCTCCAGTCTAACACTCTCTTCTCTACAAATTTGGCAACACTATCTAATCTCTTCTCACCCATGTCTGCTGTGACTCCTTTGAAACCTCATTTTCATAGTATAATACCCACATCTTCAACTGTTTCTTGACATATTTGGTTGTCATGTTATATTTACTTAAAGAAAAGCAACCAAGCTCAGAACACTACTTTCAGTGACCGCAAGACTATAGCACACAATGCAGACAATTTTTCACATAAGCTAGGTGTAAAGACAGATAATATTCACACTTCATAAGAGAATATTTTATTTCAGAAAAGAAATCTTCACCAGATCAAACACATAAGTTTACAGAAAACTAGTAAGACATCATTACATTATATAACACCTTGAATAATCTAAAAGCGGTCCACCGATAACATCAGAAATAGTCCATCAGCTTACAGTGCTGCCAAAATAGCAGCAAAGTATTATGTATCTGTTCAGCTACAAATTAAATTATACTGAAGTTCCACTTCTTAAGGCTTTTTTCATGCATTTAGAATTCTACCAAACAAGACAAGAAAAAAAGTAAGTTTGATATAGAGTTTTAAAGATGACTGTGAAACTGGACCGTAAATACAATTCTCCTAAATTAAACTTTAAAAAGGCAACCATCTGACACCAAAAGCAAAGGCAACAAAAGCAAAAATAAACAAGTGGGCCTACATCAAACTAAAGAGCATCTGCACAGTAAAGGAAATATCAAAAAAATTAAAAGGCAAACTATTTGAACAGGAGAAAATGTATACAAACCACGTATCTTTGAAGGGGTTAATATCCAAAATATAAGAAGAACTTATGCAATTCAACAGCAAAAACAAACAAACAAACAGACAATCTGATTTTTAAAATGGGCAGAAGATATGAATAAACATTCTGGAAAGAAGACATACATAAAAAGGTGTTCAACATCACTCATCATCAGAGAAAAGCAAATCAAACGAAAATGAGATATCATCTCACATTTGTTAAATGGCTAACATCAAAAAGACAGGAAACAGTGTTGACAAGAACATGGAGAAAAAGGAACCCTCGTACAGTGTTGGTGGGAATATAAATTGGTGTGGCCACTATGGGAAAAGTATGGTGGTTCCTAAAAGATAATTTAAAATAGAACTACTGTATAATCTAGCAATTCCTCTTACCGGTATTTATCTAAAGACAACAGAAACACTAACTCAAAAACATATATGCGTCCCCATGAGCATTGCAGCATTATTTGCAACAGCCAAGATATAGAAAGTATCCGTTGATGGATGGATAGCTAAAATTTGGTAGAGACATTTACTAATTTTCCCAGTTTAGATAGACCATGGTTTCAACTTTGGCCTTCCCTTCTACCAATAAATGTTTCCTAAGTACTCTCTGTATGCATCAGTCCCTGTGTTCATATACAATGGAATTTTATTCAGCCATTAAAAAAGAAGAAAACTTGATGACTTTAAGGGCATTATGCTAAGTGATTTAGTCAGAGAAAGACAAATATTTATAATCTCACTTATATGTAGAATCTTAAAAAAATAAAATAAAATAAAAAATAAACAAGTTCATAAATAGAGAACAGACTGGCAGATCCCAGAGTCAGGGAATGGGGACAGGGCAAAACAGATAAAGAGGGTCAAAGGTACAAACTTCCAATTATAAAAGAAGTCAAAGGGATGTAATGTACAGCACGGTGACTATAGTTAATAATACTGTATTGCATATTTGAAAATTGCTAAGAGAGTAAGTCTTAAAAGCTATCATTATAAAAAAAAAATTTTATAACTACATGTAGTGATAGATGTTTCCTAGACTTAACTGTGGTGGTCACTTCACGCTATACAGAAATATCAAATCATTATGCTGTACACCTGAAATTAAAACAATGTCATATGTCAATTATACCTTAATTTTTTAAAAAGCAAAACTATCACTTCTCAATGATAGTTAATATCTTTAAGAGGTCAGTAAACAAAAACGAAAACCTGAACACCAACTATCTTAGCTCTTCTAAAAATTAAATACACCTTACATATAGGTTTGGAAGTTCATTTCAGATGTGATTTCTTAATTAAAAAAAAAAAAGCCAATAGGTAGAATCAACAGAAATTTGACTGGGTGGGAGGGGCGAGTAGGCTCTCTGAGTTGGAGGTGGGAATAGTGTTGCTGGTGTGGGATTTGGAGGGTAGGGTGAACAGGCTTCACAGGGTAACAATTTTTTTCTGTAATGGAAGTAACTGAGCTGACTTCAAATGGCAGTATCTTCCTTGAGATATCTATATATAAGTTATTGATCCAAAACTCCTTCCACAGAATGTCATTTTGACTGGGGCTCATTTCAAGTGTAACAACATCCAGCCTGCATCCCTAGCCTGTCCCTCAAACAGTATGCTACTTTGGTTGATTCTAAATGGCTCATCCTTTTATTTCTGTTTCTCTACACTACCGTAAAAGTAATCACATATGTCATATATAATAATAACAAAAAATAACACTTTTGTGGTATTTTCAAAGTGCCTGGCACAATTCCAGGTATACTGTTATCAGGAAGGAACTATTATTATACTCATTTTTCAGATAAAGAAACTGAAGCACAGAGAGATTAGTAACTTGCCCAAGGTTACACAGCCAGTGGTATGATCACATCATACATACAGCTGCATCTAAAATATCAGGAAATAAATTTATTCTCTTTTATAGATTTCTCTCTAATTCTGCTCCAAGTAGTACATTCTATCGTTTTGGATTCATTCTCTCTACTTTAAATAGCTTTCTTTTGAGATTCACATTCAGCAAGATTTTATTAGATATACTGAACTTATCACTGGGTACAAAGCACCTGGTTCTAATGAGGCCTGCCTTGGTTAGTGTAAGGAATGTTGTATATTTGATACAGGCATCGCTTCACAAATATTCCCTTCATGGCATAAACAAAGACATATTTCCCCAAAGTTATAGAATTTGTGGACTTCAGTTATAGATTGTGTCTGAAATAGATATAGTCATTCATAATATAAATCATATTTAAGTATGCACTAGCTGAACAAAGCCTATTAATCTATAGTAAATAAACACACACAGTTCTATTACAATACCTAGAAGTCATCAAGAAGACAATATTTTTTTCATTAAACACTGAATCATTATGACCTGCCAGCAGCATGAAATAAATTAATGTTTAATATTTAATACTGCATGACAGCAATACTAAACCTAATGTGAATTTTAAATTTCATGTTATTTGACATTTCAATTTTAACTCAAAAGTATTTCTAAAAGGGTTGAAAATGTGTTCCTGAAATTAGTAGTTTAAATTTAATAAATGTTCTGGCTTTTTAATGTCACCTTAGAGCCATACCATTTTACCCTTTAATGATGATACAAATCCAATTTCAGAAATTGTGGGAGGTTTTAGCATTATAGATATGATCATCTTCAAACAAAGAGATTCAAAAATATGGAAAGGTCATCACTATGCCCTATGGGATTTAGACAATTATATACAAAATGATCGGTTTAGAGCTCAAATTCTTTTAAATGGCTAACTCTGAAGACAGACAAAGCACAAAGCACATTATTAAAATATGAATTAACCTTAGCAAGTGAAAATCCAGCTTTGCATGTAAGATACTTCATGGTAGCAATTTTTCACAAAAACAACAGGGACTAAAACAAATCAGTTCACTGGTGTCTGGCAAGAAAAAAACAGAGCATTTTGTCTTCCTGTTTGGAAAGAGAAAAAAGCTCTTTAAAACAAATGGCATTCTGTACAGACAGGCAAAAACAGCAGCCTGTGTCACATGTACATCACATCCCTTTGGTATCACTCAGCTTTATTTCTGAAGATTAGTCAATTTTCAATTAGGGGGAAAATGTAATAAATCTGTTTATAAGAACCATATTGTGTGTAGAAAAAAGTGAGTGAAAAATAAGCTGTTGAAATTTCAATACCTACACATTTCTTTCTTTGTCTATTTTTATACAATAAGATCATTCTGCTGCTTCTGCTCATTTCCCATGATCTCTTGTTTTTATAGAGGGCATCTAAATGTAAAAAAAGTATTTGATGGTATTAAGCAATAGCTTCGTGAAGATGTTCTCACAGAACAAGAAGAATTAAATAAAAGTGCAAAGGCAGAGGAGTTTGCAGGTATGTTTGTGTTTGTGTGTTTTCTTCTTAGACTTAAAAGCCTTTGGATTATCAGTGAAGCTCAGACAGTATTGTAAAGCAAATACAGGATATGACAACTAAAATCCAACTTCGCAGTGCATGAGAATCTCCGGTTCTAAGCGCAGACACTCCTTGAGAATAGGGTTCACATGTTCTTTATTTTTCACTATTTGACTAATATCATTAACCATTTAATATGTGCCAGACACAATCGTGGGCTCTCATGTTTTAACTCATTTAATCTTGACAACAGTCCCATCGATATGGATTTTATGGCCCTTTATTTCAGATGAAGAAACTTAGAGACATTGCTAAGTTGCCCACTTGAGGTAGACCACAATTTCAGTGCTGGCCTGCCTTTCATCAGGAAATGTTTCATAAGTACTTTCTGTATGCACCAGCCCCATGCTCAGCACGGTGTCGAGCCTACAAGTCCATCTCTCCTCGACCGCCCTGTGCAGCCAGTGCCCGACACCCAGCACAGCCTAGAACACGTTAGGTTCTTGGGGAAGGTTCACTGACTTATTTGGTTAAGTTATTTGTCTCCATAAAATAACATTTAAATAGGTATTTGTTTCCAGGCCTACATGATCTTGAAGCATCTTTCAATTCAACAATAAAGCTATACTTAAAAATAATTTTTTAAATGGAAATTATTTCACTGAACATCCAGAACACCTGCACGTCAAACTAACACAATCATGGAGAGGAAGTGTGGAGCAGTATGGTGCACATATCTGCAGCCCAGTATATAAATAAACCATCACATTTTCTGATTATTTCAAGAGTCTGTGAGTTGAATACTCAATTCAGCTACAGATATTCCACGGGCATGGTCTTCTAATGCATTTTCACAGACTCAAGACATAATGTCTAGTGTTGGCCAAAAAAAAGCAACATAAGGAACCCACTCAACATAAGATTAATGCAGAGATTACTTTTAGTCAGATTTAGATGGAGTTTGGATGCGACCTCTGCCACTTAACAAGCTACCTCATCTTGGGCAAGTTACTTCACTTCTCTGAGCCTCAGTTGCTGTGTTATAAAATGCAGATGATTATAACCACACCTGGCCTGCACTTCAGAGATTATTGTGAAGACTAAATGACATGACATATGTAAAATGTTTAGCATGTGCCCAAGTCATTAAATTTAGCACATGCCCAGGGCTCACTAAATCTTAGCTTTATACTGGAGTAGGAATAAGGGAGGCTGGGAGATAAATTTTCTGGTAGGCATGAGGCTGAGCAGACTAGACCCTGATCAGCTTCCTTCTAATATCTATCCTCTAAACCTTCTTAGTATACAGAAAAATGCCTGCTCCTGAATCAGCTGACCTTCATAACATAGAATTCTAAAAATATCACCTTATTTATTTTTCTTAATTTAACAACATCCTGCTTAAAACAAACATGCTTTTTCATACAACCAGTCGAAATTACTACTTATAACTTAATAGTAAAAATGAGAAAATTACTGATTTCCTTCTGTATGATTCATACTCTCTCAACAAATTATACCTTTCCATTCTAAAAAGAAAACACCAGTTCCTTCCAAAGGCTTGACCATACCCAAAGATTAGTGATAAATCTCAACATTTTAAAAAAAAGTCTCAGAAAAGAAATTATATTAACCACTTATTCATATCTTAAATGAAAAATGTATAAGATTGTAATTGGCTTAAATAATAACATTCTTCCTTATTAGGTGGTACATAATTAATCTTTTATCTCCAAACTACATTAAGCCAAGTGAATTAGATGTAAGATGCCCATACAACCAACACATCTATTAAGCCTTTAACTTCTTAGTCTTAGCCAAAAGACCATATTACCCCAGTAAAACACAAATAAATGTTTTGTTTTGTTTTATAAATTTATAACTTACGTATAGGAATGTGGAAACTCAGGTTTAGAATACAGGCTTCTGGGGGAAGCCAAACAGATAAAAACATTTCCTTTCAGAAGCAAAAACAACTGTATCCTTGTTTAGTCTGTCACTTGGATATTCATCTCCTTTTAATCAACTGTTCTGGATACAATAATTCAATACAGTCATCTTCCCAAGAGCCTATTTTAAGTAATTTTTAAAGCAGTAAACGGGAACAAAGCATAAGCTAAAAACTAATATTGTTACCTACAAAAACTGTTCACCATGATAATCCTTGAAGACTGGCCATTGTTCTGAGGTGGTACAGAAAGAAAACAAAGCAATTAAAAAAGAAGTCAAATGCCTCCCTCTCCACCCTACGTTTCCCATTGCTACCAAATGCGAAGCACAACTCTGATCGTGTTATTCTCCTGCGCAGGGAGCTAGCAAGCTAATCTGTAATACACTGGTCTTTGAACCTTGCTTCATGAAACCTCAGTTGTTCTGCTGAGGTGCCAAGATGGCGTAAGTGGGGGAGCATCCAGGAAGTGAGAATCCAGTGTCTTTATCAACCAAAGCAACTCTATTTTTATCTTTCTAATCACAAAAGGCTTTGAGTATAAAATGTAAGGATAAAATTCTACTGGTAAATAAGAATTGACAATGGCTGTCTTGATTCAATGGGTTCCCACTCCTCTGGCTGGTGTCGGAGACTTCCATAACCAGTTACTACCTTACTTTTCAAAGCTACTTCCCACAATGTTCCTGAACACTCTGGCCATTCTGATCAGTACAGTGGGGCTCCACAAGTTCCCATGTGTGTGACCTATTCAGCCATTAGCCCTGCTACCAAGAATGCCTTTTTGTTTAATCCACGTGCCCTGTTCAAGTCAACATATTCTATAAAATTTCTGAAGACACAATGCTTTGTTAAATTAGACATGTTCCTTCTTTTACATAGTTTTCAATTAGGTGGATAATAAAACAGACAAAATAATTAATACAATATAAAGCAGAATAAAATCGATGGTAAAACATCTTTTGAGGGAAAATATGATAAATAGCAATTTTTTGTAGTGAAATCAAAAAAGATGAGGGTACTGGAACTATATCTTCATGAATGTAAATATAAAATATAGTGAAGAGTAATATTCCTATAGCATAAACATATAAAAGCAGAAAACATGTCAAAAAAAGTAGAGTGAATGGAGAATTATAAGAAACTTTGGAATCCATTTGTTAAAGGCTTAAAACACTTTAATAAAAATAACCCCTAATTTTATCGTGATCCTTAAACCACTTTATGGTTTATACAAAAGTAATACAAAGCATAAAAATATAATAATTTTAAGTCATAATAAATAATTTATACTTTCACACAAATTATTTCCATTTATCTTCAAGGCGACCCTACCAAGTTAGCAGGGCAAAATTACAAACCCCATTTTACAGATGAGGTAACTGAGATAGGCAAGAACACTAATATTTATGAGACATCGCTATGTGCCTAGCCCTTGGCAAGGTGACTGGCAAATATTATGACTTTCTGAGGTAAAGAATTATTATCACCTCAATCTTACAATTAGTAAAAGAAGAAGTAAGTGACTGGTAGGTGGCAGATTCAGAACTGGCACTAGATCATGCTTCCAAATCATGCACTGCTATAACAAAACAGTGTTCATTTCATTGTGAAGCCAAAAAAAAAAAAAAATGGGAGAGGGAAGCAACTTTCAGAGGCTTTTGAGAACAGTTACAAGATTTGAACTATTTTTAAAGGGGGCCTTAGAGTATTTCAAGGGATAGGTTAAAGAAATAAGAGAGTTAGCAGATCACCAGAGCAATCCTGGTGAGACACCTGGGCCTGAAACAAAAAGGAAGCCGTTTGGACTGTGCAGCAGATGAATGTGAACTTGAGCCACATAGTGGCAACAACGCCAGAGGGCTTGACCTCCATTGGGCTGACATATTTTATCCAAGTCCCATGACTTCCTCATAAGTCTTGTCCTGATTCTTCTTCTTCTAGACTCTCGCTGCCCTTCTTATGAGTACCACCACGTGGTTAAGCATTTCCCAGATTTCATCAAATCTAAAATGCCACAGATTGTTAAGATGTACTCATATTTATGTATCCCTACAAAAGAAAACATGCTGTCCATTCACTTGTAACATGCCACTACTTTAAAAAGCACACTGATTTCAGACATTAAAAAAATGTGGGGAAAAAAATCTGTGTCTTAGAATTGATAAAATACTATAACTTTTCTATATCTTTTTCAGTACGATTTTATTCTCACACCTCGACAAGATTCTAAGACCATGTCTTTCATGGGATAGTTTTTTAATGCCATGGTCTCTAATATAATGGAGTGGTTTATACAAAATCACTGTACGAGGATGGCATGCACTGTCTTCACAAACCAGGAGCAGACAGTCTGGACCAAAGCCTTCCTGTCCCCAGCCTGAAGAAATGCTTAAATACCTGAGATCTGCGATCGAGCTGGCTACTCTTCTATATTCGCTGTTAGGAACTCTGCTGTAAGGGAGGAAGCAAAAGTAAGCATTTACAAAAAAAGATGATAGTGGTGGTGTTGCTAGTGGTGGTGACGACAAGAATGATTACTAGCATTTACTGAGTGTTAGCTAAATTCTCACAATTCTATGATGAAGAATGTCAGTTTCCAACTGATAATTTTGAAGAAATAAACACCTAGAGAAAAGTGATTTTTAAATCAAAGGTGCTAGGATGAGAAATGTGCTTAGGAAATAATCCTGCTAGCTTTTTATTTTTTCCCAGTTTTGTGAAACATAACTCAACATCCGTTAATCACTTTCGCATAGGTCTTTATTGACAATGGATCAGTCCAAGGCTTCTGCTCAGCATATAGTATTAACGTATTTTTATTTTTTTAGAATAAACTCTCCATGAACATGAGCCAGCAGAAAGGATCAAGAGATGGATATGCAGTTCTCACGCTTAAAGAACACCTCTTTCAGAGATGTCAGCTCTTGGAGAATCTGCATGTCAGCAGGTCTCAATATAAAAATGAAACAACAATGAAAAACCAGCAAGTCAGCAGGAGGAATAAACATGTCAGAAACATGGCGGCATTCAGTGACCATCACATTTCCTAATAAATGAACTCACTGTCTGTATATAAGCCGCCTCCTGTAGGGGCAGCTTGAAGAAACAACGGATCGACAGAAAATACTCCCACAGTGCTTGCTTTTTAAAGTAGGATTGTGTGAAAGTGAGCATTACTCCCATCCGCTTACATTGACAATCTTCCAGTTAATGAAATAATGCATTTTTCCCCTAAGGTATTGGGTTCAAGAATCTTCTGTTCTTCATTAGCTAATCTTTCACAAGTGTTTTCAACACTTAAGGTTGTCATATTTGTATTTATAAAAAAGCAGATGCAACTGGCTCACCTCTTTAGAATTTTGAGCTTGTTCCTCAAGACACCACAAACGTTTTCAGTTCTTCTATGTGCCAAAAACCCGATTTCCAAAGGGAATCATTCAAATCCCCTTTAACAACTTTTTCATTTTAGTCCACCTTTAATAGTCATCTAGTAAATTTTTTTACTTGCCAGATATCAAAGCTTATCATTCCTAAAAAGCTCAGCATTTTTTTAAAGGATGGGGAAGAACTCTACCAGAATTTCCATATTGTTCCCTTCCTACCCCATCTTCTTTTTTGCATTGGGCAACTTTATGTTCATCCTGCAAGGACCAGTTCAAATGTCATTTCCAAACCACCCTAAAAAAATGAACAGTTCATTCCTCTGCATTGCCAAACTATTTTGTTCATACTACTATTAGTGTGCTAATAGATTTATTACAGTAAATTGTTTATATGCCTGATAAAATGTCTATGAAGACAGAAAACATCAGTTATTCACCTGTATATGTCAAAAAAGGACCTGACACAGGATATTCATTACATTTGTTGCCAAATAATTTTATTAATGTAACTCAAAATCTTTTGTAATAATTTTACTTTAGGAAAAATATTATTAGTCTTTGAAACAATAATGAGAAAAAATAAATTATACTTTAAGGTAAAAACTCAAAATGCAGAATAATCCCAAGTAAAAAATATAAATTGCAAAAATATTTTCCTTTTCTCATTCATTTTCCATGGTTTCTTAATTCTCTTCCATTAAACATCTCTTAGGGCAATTTTATTTATGAACAGTAATATCTAGTTTTATGAACTTTACGAATGTATTGCCCCAAAGTTACAAAATATTAAATAATACAAAATTCACACTGCAACTTTTTATCAGAATATTTGCCTGCCTTTTAAAGACAGAGTAATATTAAAATATATCTGCATAGCCTAAATACAAACCAACCCAGATGATCTACAAAGCTAATAATCACGTGTTAACATATGAATTGGAGTCAAAGAATTAGAGTTCTATCAGTTGATAAAATAACTGTAAATCTTTATTCTGGGTCCACTTCAAAATATAAAAAAAAAATATGGTTTATGTTATTTTATTATTCCCAATTGACAGGCAAGTCCCAAAAATCTCATATGAATAATGCTTTGGGGAAACATTTTCAGATTTTCATTTAAACATACTAGTTGTACTTCTCATGCCAGCAAACTGCCTGCTACGTATACAGAAGCAGAGGGCTCTGAAGAAATAACTCACTGTTTGCATGAGAAAGCCACGCCTCCTCTCCTGCCCACTGAAATCTCTCTTTCTTTAAGGACCAGCTCCAATGTCACAGGCTTTTAAGCCATCTTTAATTCTCTTCACTATCCAACTAGACGTATGCCTACATATCCTCAGACCACTTTCTCTGCCTCTCTCTTACAATTCTTGAGATATTCTTCCTGGAATGTAACACAAAGGCAGAGACTGTGCCTTACGTATCTGAGCACAGAGTCACATGCTCAACAACGCCTGTTGAGTGGATAGTCAGCTTCAATTCCAACGTCTCGTTTCACCAGGCTTCCATTCCCAGACCAAGCCTAAGGTCTTGCCTTCGCCCTGTCAGTCCTTCCAGTCTTTCTATGAGCAGAAGAGGGCAGGCCTCCCATATTTCACCATTCCCAGGTGTGAGGCTGTGTAACATGAACATGCTCAGATTTCTCTCCAGGTATCTTTCGGGTTTTGGAAGCTTCTTTTTCTCTATCATTTCTCACATACTTTATCAAGGTGTCAATTATCAATTGGGAATTACATTACACTTAATAAAATGGTCCAAACTCGAATTAACATCACTATTAACCTGATAACTTGGTTTATCTGACGTAGCTAAAGAATAAAGATTTACCAGCTCTTTTTACTAAATTAGAATTGATAAAGACCAACAATATATGTGTCTGAACTGAATTAGTAAATAAAATCTTCCCTTTGTCCATCGCACTAAATGCCAGTATCCCCACGGGACCCCACTGAACACCGATTTAAAGCACTCCCTTCCAGGTCCAGGGTCAAATCCTATCTCCTTCATGAAGCCTCAGAGTTTCCTCTGTTTGTCCCCTGACTGGCATCACGCTTTCCAGATCTGCCACTGTACTTAGTAGAGATACTTAATAATATACCAATAGCCTATATTAACAACTTAATAAATATTCAGTTGAATGACTTCTATGTTATCACTATAAGAATTTAATCTTCTTAATATTGTGATGTTGATATTATAGTTTTATTTTCTAGATCAGAAGTTAAATTATGATGGTAAGTGAGAAAGCTAGAATTAGAATCCAGATCTGTCTAATTTATTAATTCATATTCTTTCTCCCACACTACTGTGTGATTCTTGAATTTATTCTATCAAGTCTTATTCCTGAATGACCTTAAAAGTGTTGGCTTAACATTTGACTCTTTATGTTGTGATCTGATAGGATCTGATAAGCTCTCTGACTGCCTAAATCTGTGGGGAGGCATTTTATTTCACAAGTTTATGGACTAGTCATTAACATTTAGATGAGCTTGGACTGGAGGACTCTCAGCTTGAATTAGTAAAAATCCTCAAAGAACTTTTAAAAGTCACTGTAGTGCTTTCAATTATATATAGTAATGTAGCTATTTTAAAGCAGGAAATAAACATGCACATTTGGAGAATAAAGTCCCAAGCATCCAGTATCAGTGGCCCAAAGCAAGAGTCCCAGGATAAAACACTAGGTTGAAGCTGATGTGTTCACATCAGTATTTTTTTATTATATGACTACATTTTTTTCTAGAGAAATCAGAAAGAATTGGAAGAAGCCCAGATGTTGAATTTAGACTAAAACCAAAGGAAGACTATATCAGAGGATTGCAAAATTTAGATAATATGGAAGCAACTATTGAAATCACAGAAACTATGAGATAAAATAAATATATATGTATTGTTTTAAGCCACAAAGTTTGTGACAATTTGTCACACGCAATAGAAAACTAATATAGACACAGGAGATGCTTAAATGGTTTTAAAGAAAAAACTTAATTTAACCAATAAAGCAGGCTTTTTCAGAACCTGAGTACTAAGCAGAGCACTTGTCCAGACCATTGAGTCACTTCTTTGTTCAGCCAGTAGTACTGCTCTGCGTTCCCTCCACGTTAGTGCACCATCTCCAGGCCCTAAGGTGGTACCACAGACGATCACAGGCCTCACTGTAGCCCAGAAGAGTGCTGCAGGAAGCATGCTCACTCCTGTCTTTTCAAGCCAGTGTCCTGTTCTGTTCTAAGGAGACACACTCTCTTGGCAATATGTGGCCCCAGCGGGCATGGCGCACAGCAAACCCAAAGCGCCACTGATGACAGGATGGGCTATTGCTGTAACGAGTTCTTAGGTGTGTGGGGTTCTGTTCCACAACTAAAGAAGTGCGTACAAAAAAAGGTCGGTTCTCAACTTCTGTAATACATTTAGCACTGTAGTCAAAGACGCAGAATAGCAAACAGGCAAGCACACAGTATGGAGAGAAAGAAAGACTACGGCATTGGGGATGCAGAGCGCAGCACAGGGAGCACAGTCAATGTTACTACAGTGGATTTGTGTAGTGCCAGACGGTCGCTGGAGTAATTGGATGAATCGCTTTAAAACTTATATAAATGTCTAACCATTGTATTGTATACCTAAAACTAATATAAAATTAAAAATAAAAATAATAATATTGTGCTTAATTTACACAGTGAAAGATAATTACTAGAATTAGTGGGGTGATCACACTATAAGGTATAAAAATGTCAAATCACTATATTGTACACCTGAAAGTAGTATAACCAACATAAGATAACCAACATAAATTTACTGCTTCAGTAAAGATATTGTTAGGTAAAAGGGAAAAAAAAGACTGTGGCATCATGGAAAAAGAACACTATAAAAAGTCTACAGAGCTCTCCAGCAACGACTTTGTCCACGACGCATCACACAGCCTCCCATCAAACCAGGGGCTTACGACCCTTAAGGCATCTTGCAGGTCTAGCAGTCTATCACGCTCCAATCTTCACACAGGAACCTTTTGTTCAATGATTATAATAAATAACAAGGAGTTACTATCCTGAAAAAAAGTGGTAAACTAAGGCATTAAGAAAACCATTATTCTATCTAGTAACTAAGATTAGCACGCAGGATTCCAAGTTTCAGCATGCGTTGTATTCTGAGCATTTGGGAGCCTAGTTTTATAAATGTCAATCTCATACATCTAGGTTGCAAAGAAAAGGCCATTCAAATCCTCTAAGGTAACCTCCAGCTAAAATATGTGTATATTTGTTATTTTACTCAAAGTTTAGTGCCCAGAAATAATCATTTCATGTCCAGTTTCTTGTAAATATACCTCTATGAAATACTGACACTTCTTATGCAAGCTATGATGAGCACTAGTTTATGTATATAACCAGCTACCAGAAAAACAGGCATTAAACCATTATGTGAGAAAGCTTACCAAGTAAATAAGATCAAAAGAATACACATCATACTTCCAGGCTTCTTATAGCATACATCAATGCAAAACAGTCAGTGAAGAATGTAAGCTTGGCTGAAAATATGTTTAGTCAAAAGTCAGAAAACAGAGCGCTAACCCACCTACTTTCTATAATTTATCTTCTGTCATTAAGTCTTTATCGTCCATTAAAAATGGTTAAAGATTTCTACCTAAATTTTTGGCAATTCCACACTCTAGCTTGAAAATTAAAAGGCTTGTATTTGGGCTACACTATATTTCAAGTTATTGTGCTTGTATCTTAAGGTGGTATTCAACTGACCCCTGCTGGCCTCATCCTTTCTGTTTCTGCATTGATCAGATGCTATAACACCTAACAGCACCCAGTAGTTGAACCTGCATTTGATCAGTCTGCCAAATCAAAACACAATATAGAAAAAGATGGTCAGTCCCACCACTGCAAGTCCCATCTTCAGAACTTTGGCTGTTATATTTGCAAAGCCTATCAATTAGAAATTATGTTAATATGCCATATAAGTATTTCCTAGGGCCTACCATTTTATTCTACAAGTTAATTCATTCAACAAACATTTAAAATTTCTGAAAGACCACAGAGTATTATAGCAACTGCTTTCCATGTACTCATGGGCACTTGTAAGTCATTGAAAAGATATACTTGAGATTTAAATTCTAGCATGTGATTGGCTATCACAAAGGTGAGAAGGAAGCAGGGCTACCATAAAGTTAGTGGAATACTCTTTCTTTTGGCCTCAGTTCATCTGAGATTCTTCACTGAATCAACCCAGAAAACTCTGATCTCGTTCCTCTTTATGAACCCACTGCACTTCATGAATAATAACAGCTGCCACTTACTGATGACCTATAATGTGTCAGGGACTGTGGACTGGTGATGTCCAGATACTGCCATATTTACCCCACTCAATAACTCTATGAGTATGTATTTTTATGCTTATTTCATGGAGGACAAAAGCTCTGTTTTAATACTGATCATACTACACTACAATATTTTTCTCTTAAAAAGACATTTCTCCTCGACACAAGAATGAGCATCTTAGGCATAGGAGATGACATCATTGTCATCTTTCTATCCCCAGAACCTAGCACACCTCCAATATTCGGCACATAGCAGGTAGTCAAAAAATGTATGCAGAACATATAAGTGAATATATTATTCAACAAAGGTAGCTTCTAAATGTACATTATGTGCATGACCTGCACTTAAGCACTGAGAAAGTAGAGGAGGAAAAGCGAAGAGAGCAGGTTCGATTCCTGGATACAGACATTTGCACCTAACTTTGGCCAGAAAAGAAGTCCCAAGACATGAGTGAACAGAATGTTTCAGCTTAACACTAGTTAGCTAAAATTCAAATTTAAAAAAGACTCCTACATCAGAGGATAATGACACACAGGTGCTGGACCTTATTGGAACCAGAAAACTGTGAAGGTGGGGAGTGGGGGAGGAGGAGAGAAAAAAGAAAAAGAAAATCATGAAAAGAAGAATCATAAAAAGAAGAAAGAAAATCATGAAGACAAAAACAATATAGAGATCTTGATTTCTGATACATTCCCAAAAAGCTAACGTATTTTTCTTTTCCTTATTTCCCCTTATTTTTCAACATTGCTTTTCTTGCCACTTCAGACAGATGAAGATAAATGAAGTACAGTAGTCTCAACTCCTTTGTTTGGATACAAACGGTCTTTGGTATCAACAGTACTGTTATGTAAGCATTTTTAATATTGCTTCTAACAGATGAGACTTCTGCTTCAACATATGTTATGGGAAAAAAAATGATAAAAATGTAGTCATGACTAACATAACTAAACAGTCAACAAAAACCGCTTAGCAAAGATTATAAATGAATCTGGTTTGTTGTGGTTGTTAACTACCTAAGGTAAAACTGAGGATCCGACCTCTCTCCCCAAACAGGAATGAATAAACCAGGTTCTCAGGACTGTGGATACTCTCTGTCGAACATCGTATGGCAAACCACTGCTGCAAAGTCATTCCCACAGAGGGACTAGACTTTTACCTCCTCTTCCTGCACCTTCCCTGGTACAGTAAGACTACGAGATGAAGAAGCAGGGTTCTTCTGCTCAACAATGATCACGCAAAATCTAAAGTTTACCAAGGAAACATGTGGCCCTTTAGGAAATAAAGCAGTGGTCGAATCTCCGGGCTCTGGATTCACATTGCTTGGGTTCAGACTGAAGCTGTACAATTATAATCTTGGTCAGGTCACCTTTCTAAATCAAAAATAGTAAGATTGTAAGATAGTAAGATTGCCTCCGTTATAAAACCTAGCTATCACATGCAAGGAGCCTAGTGTACTACGTGGAACATAAGTGTTCAATAAACATGAGTGATTACCATTATTACAAGCCCTACATGACGTCCCCACTAAAGTCTTGCTCTCAGATCACAATCTGAACAGAGAAGGGATCTCAGAATAATTACTCTAGCTAAACTGGGTTTTAAATGTGTTAAATTGCCTTCTTTCCTCCCCTTCCCACCAATAACAGGCACCACAGGAAAACTTTCTCATACATAAATGAAGCTCCCATTCACATATACTTGCATACTTGTGTAAGTCTTTTTTTGGTAACCAGTGGTCTAAAATAAACCAATAAGGTACAAATTTCAAATATTCTACTCCATCAGTCCCTTATTAACACTTGTTTCTGTGAGGCTAGAAAAAAATACAACTGTCACAACTATAACATCAAAAACACAAGGTCATTTGTGCATAGAACTTACAGCACTCAGAAATCCACCAGGATCCCTGCTAGCTAAATCTTTAGGATTTATATCTCCCACTCTTCACACTACCGACCATAAAGACTGCAGCCCAGGCCAGATTTCAGACCCCATGACAACAGCAACCAACATGCAACCTTAAGATACACCCTTCATAACAGTCCAGCTTCCAATAATTGATTAAGAAATAATAAAAGGAAATATTTACATCACATTAATGTTACATGTGTAAATTTTACAGATCCATATTGAAGTAAAATAGCAAACCAGCCAGTAGAAAAATTAAACGTCGTAAACTGGTCTTGAAAAAAGACTACAAATGTCTCTTAAAAATGAAATCTTGCTGGAGAGGTGCAATCCATGTTGCCTGCACCCTTATCCTTAAGGACTTCCTCAGAGCCAATATCGAGAGTGTTCTCTGACATAGCATACAGCTGTCAGATGCTGCATATCAGCACCTACGTTAGCTGTTGGAATAAGATTTCCCAGCAGACAAGGGCTGCAGCACTTCTGCATCCAGCATCTGCTGTTGTGTGGCACAGTCAGAACAAAGAACCCAGCAGCCCGAAATGCCATTCAGCCTTCCTTCCAGCATGTGCAGGCCTTCAGTGCACCTAACGTCCAACAATCACCTGGTCTACAAGGTACATTCTCCCAGTGTCGTGATATGTGAGCGAAATTTCTGTCCGCCGAGGTTTCCAACTCTAAAGCAAAGCCTCAATGTCACAAAAACCTTAATGAGGGATAATAAAACCTCACCTTCTGGCATTTGACAGCACTTTTTTCATAATGTGACAATCACAAACCTTGCCCTATCGATGCCTGTCATAAGCAAACATTTTCCATAGTCTTAGAAAGTCCAACTGTATATAAAATTATTTCCCTAAGTTTTTACTCAATGTATGAGCAAAACCTAAGTTTTTGAGTATGGCACAGACTGACAAAGTTTCTGCACTCACATTTTGAAAATTACTGCTTGTTTCCTACCAATTCCCTGATGTCTGAAAAAAAAAAAAAAAAGCTTTAACATAGAAATCTGTATGTGGTAATAATTTACCAATATAACTGTGAATATAAAAGACATTATTTTTGTTCATCTCTGTATTTTCAGGGCCATTTTTTTAACTAAAGAATAGATTTGTTGCCTCTCAAATGTTCAATAATCAGACTTTTGAATTCCAAATTCAAACAGAAAAATTTTCTTCTATTGAATTTCATCATAAAAGTGGATCCTTGGAAAGTATCTGACTCCAAGACATAATATAATAAAAATAACATTTTAAAAATCAACAACCACTTTAGAACTTCATGAATACTAATCGATAAGAAAATATTCATAAAGTCAACCTGCAAAAGTCTGATATTTAAAGTCCAAAGCTGTTCTAAACTCAGAACATATTTTCTCAAACACATGGTATCTTGAATAATCATCAGTTTACATAAGTTAAAGATTTCAATTTACAGTTTAATACAAGTTTAAACGCTTTTGTAGTACAAGCTCATGAATACAATCACTATTTAATAGTTTATATTTTCTAAAAATGTATTTGGCATTTTATCTGTTAAGTCAAGATGCCAGAAGAACTTACCTCCAGGTCCAAACAGGGCTGAAATAAAACAGACTTGGTTTAAATTTCAGGTTCATCATTTGTTAAGTGACCTTTCTTTGTTACCACGCCTCAAAGATGGATATAACAACACTAACTTATGGGAACGTTAGTCTTGAAATATATTAATTAGTTTCACTTTTTTGTGTTTCCTTATACATGACCCTGTCTCTATTTTGCCAGAGGCATCCATATGCCTAAGGGACATTTAAGTTTGTTGAAACAGGAGTACAAAGAGAAAGGCTCAAGACTTAGTTCTGACACCCAGAAATTATTATTTTAAGTCAACAGCACAAGAACATTTTTAAAAACCAAGTCTTGTCAGAAGAAAAGGAGTTTCCTGAACCCCTTAAACATCAGTTTTAACTTTTAGGGATGAGGAGGGCATGAGACCTTCTGGCAACCGGCCTCGTTAGAACCACCTGGAAGCTTCTGGAACTTCCCAACACCTGGCCCCACCCCTGGACATTCTGACTGGTCTGGAGTGAGGCTCCCCAGCATTGGTAATTTTCTAATTTGCCTCCAAGTGATCCTAACGTGTACCCTGGATTTAGAACAACACTAAGAAAAGCCTCCACAACATTTGGTTCAAAACTATAACCAACATGGAACAGGAAGCAAAACCCAGCAGTGGCCTCCTGGCGCCATGGAGCCACATGCATATGATGGACAGGGGATCCTAAACTTCCCTGGTACCCAGTGGGGTGATGTGGAAACACAAACAGGAAGACTGAGGCCAAGCTGAAGAGGTCACGAGAACAAAGGCCAAGGAAAGTGAAGGGACCAGACGAAATAAACCACCTAGGGCAGAAAAAGAAGACCAGAAACAGCCTTGCTCTGTCACAGAAAGCAAATAAAAAGAGGAAATGCAAAGAGTTGAGTGTTTACCTGAAAAAAGCTGAGCTACCCAAGAAAAATTGTTTAAACTGGAAGGAACAGAGGAAATTTGCAAGTGTGTCCTAGTCTTGCACGATCCTCCCTTCACCCTCTCCCCCAGCCAGGTCGAGGTGGAGGCCTGTGTGAGAGAGTCGCTCAGTTACAGGACATAAACGAGCCATTGTTATTAAAATGATCTAAAACATGGAAAAAAGAAAAGATGAGAGAGCCACCTGCCCTTGCAGTGTCATGCTGGGGTACCATTTTGCCCAAGGTTTATTTGATTCTCTAGAAGAACGTCCCTGCGTTTGACTTTCCGTATTATTCCATTGAACTGCAGACACTGTGGGCCTACATGTTAACTGGCTTCTGTCCTATTAAAAGGATAATCCTAAAAGCCGTGGTTTTACTGCCTGTAGAACATACCGATTTGGTCTCCAACCTCACAATCTTACTCTAACTTTTTTTTCTAATGCCTAAACACTTTTGGAACCAGCATTAACCCCTTCTGGCTCCCTCATTAATAAGCTAAAAAAATCATTAACACATTTCATTCTGTATTTCTACGAGAGTCAGATTCTAACTTTTTGGAAATTATACTTTGATACTATATTTTCTTTGCAGATCTAATAGTGTATATAAATCTAGCACCCACTGACACTGATCAGAAATGGATATTTCACAAGATAATTCAAGTGCTTAGCACAATGCACACACATAGTAAATGCTCAGTAAACATATTATTATTCGTAGCTGCTAGTGGCTAGAGGGGATTTTACCTGCCCCCTCACAGAGGCTATGAACTCAGCAACATGACCCCACAGAAATAATTGGAGTCAGCCCATGCCAGTAGTTACATGGAAGGTTCTCTCAGAAGCCATTTGTAAATATTATGAACATAGCGAGCCACTCTGCTCAAAATAATTCCCAAATTATCAACGCAGATGGTGAGAATCACTTATAGCTTTGTCACAAGAAGTCTGTGGGCCTGCAGGGAGAAAATAATCATAACCTAGCAAAATCAAGTACACTGATCAAAAAGAAGTTATCTTCTCATGACCAAAAGCATGCTCCTCCATACTTTAAAGGGATATTTGGAAGGCATTCAAAATCTATGTGATTGATCCTGGCTACAGGAGAAAAAGTGATACAGTAAACTATATTAACATGTGAACAGAGAAAACTAGTCAAGGAAGAAGCAAAATATATCAAGAAAAAGACTATATGGTTAATTTCTTAAATTATAAACCCCATAGGTATCATTTCTCTAGAGGAAGTTTCTTCATAAATGACATGCACCTGTAAAAACAATAACTTGTCAACCTGAAAACTGGGCTTTAAAGAAACTTCAAGGCTTGTCTTTGACTTCAACTTAGAGGGTGAGAGTTTTGGACATATCAGCACACTGTCAAGGCCATAGCTATTTGGTGATCCTTCATTTCACTGCTTTTCTTTCAAGTATCTAAAGTTTAGTTTCCCTAATATCAATAAGCTCTACCATGACCGACAAGACAGAAGAAATAAAAGCACATAAGCCTTATAAAATGAAGAAAAAAAACTCTGTATTCTTTTTTTTTACTCCATCTCCTTTTCTCTTGCCCAAGCAACAACAAAAATAATTATAATCTAGCTTTATTCTAAAGCAAACACATAATTAGATATACGATCTTCATAAGTTACCACACTGACATCTTCATTATCAATTTTCTATCACCAAATCAAAGCAGTTGAAAGAAAAGTAGTAATTAATAATCAAATTTCTGAGCACATATCTCAGACCATGTAAAACACTATTTTCCACATGTTAAAATAATATTTCCCCTGCTTAAAAATTAAGACTATTTGTTATATACTGTGTTGGTATAATCAAACAAGCTTTTACATTCAATAGAAAATACATAGGTTGAAGTTAAAAAAAAAAAGTTCAAAAATATTGGCATTTCCATGTCCTACAGAATACCGATGACTACATGGTCAAGATGAGGATTGGCTACGCATTATGTGTACAGCTTGCTAACAAATTAGAAAAATGTTCCTTTGGTTTCTTTTCTGACTACTTGTAAAATAATATTCACACACACATTTGCGATTCAAATGCAATGTCTTATGAGTACATTTCGCAGATCATGCTCTGAGAAGGGAGAGCGTGAGCTAAGAGTTGCATGCAAAGTACAATTTGCTGCTGGCTTTTAGCCAGAAACACTAGACCAAATGTTTAGAGACCACAGGGCATCTAAGCAAGCCCAGTGCATCTGGAATTCTCCATTCTAGTTGCTGTTGTTTTACGTGGACCTCCAAAAAAGGGTCAAATAAATTTGAAATTCATGCATTTAAAAATGTGTTTTTTTAAAAATGGGACAGAAAAGGAAGCAATTTGAAGGCCCTTTGAGAACATTTGTAACAGCGGTGACAAGAAGTCCTAGTGATTTAAACAACACTAATAACCATATGTCTGGACCTGTGTTCAGCTGTAATTTACACATTAAGTATAGGCTTTTATTTTCATACTTGAGAAAACATGCCAAGTATTCAGTATTTATTATCATAGTTAACTTGCAGAATGAGAAACCTAATTACAACAGAAAGAACAAAACACTGGTCTTGGGAAAAATGAATTTGATTATTATATAGGTAGGTAGTAAAGGAGCAGTTACTACCTCCCACGACCAATCCAATATGTCCATACCTTAAACTCACAATAACTGTCACATATTAAAGCAAACGTGACCACTGTATGGGCAAATATATTGCTAATAAAAATCCACTCCAACATACCAGTCACTCCAGCATAGCACGGTATAAATTTTGTAGGCATATGCTGTAGTAAACCATGTGACACAGTAAAAGGCATGATATACGTTACAAGTTTTCTTTAAAGTACAATAAGTGGGTACTGTCAACTTATTACTTGACAGTATTCTGGGGTAATAATGTCATGCTGAAATAGAAGTCTTTGCAATCCAAAGTAACACAAACTGCTGAGCAAATGAAATAGGGAGATTAGGTAGGGAGTACAGGAGAGGAAAACATAAGGAAAAAAAGGCAACAGGTAACCATTATACCATATCAGCCTTGAAAGATAATTATGGGTCCATGGTGTCATGGGCGAGCTCATCATAAGGCCCCAGGATGGGCAGGCCACTCCTGAGCTGGGCTGGTTGTGCAGTTCATACAACCAATCATTCACTTCTTCCGGCTCATCTATATATACTTATGTACTCACCCCAAAGCCCCTGGAACTTTTAGAAAGCTGCCATAATATAAGTATGGTGAATGTACACTTTTTACTAAACTGATTTATTTTAAGCCATTATTAAAATTAGAAGACTATGACCTCCAAGTGGCATAAGGAACACACTGGCATATACACATGCGCTTCCACTTTTGAGGACATGGGGCACTTTGAGGCCCTGCTACTAGTGAGACCACTCCAGGGAATGCTGTGGCCTGCACGGGGGAACAACCCACAACAGTGTCAGGGAAAAACTGTCTACCCCGTGACGCGAGACGAATTTCTTTGTTCTGGCCTTCTTGGAAATCTCCCCTCATTATTAATAACCCGCTCCCCATTTATCTTTAAATTTGCACCCTTACTGGCCTCCAAACTCAAAGATCTTTAAATCAACCAACCAACCAAAAACTATATGCCCCTTCTAACTGCCATCCTATTCTTCTCTTATTCGTAGCCAAAGTTCTTAAAACAATCCAGCACTCATCACTCTAAGGGACTCTGGTAAAGTTCACACTAAAGGATTCTTCGTTACTGAAATCAATGAACACTTTTCAGTCCATGTCTTAATTGACCTCTCTGTAGTTTGAAACTGTTGACTTCCTTCTTGAAATGCTTTTTCTTCTTGGTCTCTAGGACATTTTTCTTTCCAGAATTTCCTCTGATATCTCTCATTCTCTCATCATTGCTGGCTTCTCTTTTTTTCAGCTAGCCTCTTAAATATTCCTGTTCCACAGGACACCATCCATACTCCCTCTATTTTCACCATTTCTACCCTCTCTGTAAATTATTTCTATTTCCACAGCATCAACCATCATCTATATACTTTTGAATTCTCAAGTCTCCCTTTCCTACCCAAATCTCACTTGAGATTTAGTCCCATATATCTATCCCCCTTCTGAATACATTCATAAGTATCTCAACAAAACAGAATTCATGGTCTACACATGCCGCTCCCTCTCCCCTTTCTCTCTTTCCTTATTGTCAATTCCTCTTGTTGTATTCTACTCACTGACTTTCTGAAATGCACTACTAATCACTCCCTACATTTTCCAACTTAGAAACATGGGCATTCTCTGTGACCCCTTTCTTTCTACCACCCCCACAGTGGGCAGTCTCCAAGCCCAGCAACTGCACCTTCTTAAAACTTCCTCATTCACTCCCTCCTCCCTTTCCACTCCCCTAGCACGGGATCACAGTATCTCCTGATTTGATTACTGCAGTAGTCTCCTAGTCTCAGTTTTACTCTCCTTCCAACCATCTTTTAGAAAGAGGTTTCTAAAGTGCACATCTCACTCACCAAATCCCATGTTAAAAATCTGTCTCTTTCAAATGAGGTCCAATTCTTTGGCTCCTGCTTACTTTTAGTCTTATTTGTGACCAATTTCCTGCCTCCTAGCAATGCTCTGGTCATTCCAAATTGCTTAGCTGTTTCTCAAAAACAACCTTTTTTCTATTTTTGCCTTGGTACATGCAGCCTCTGCTGCCTGATAACCCTTCTCCCAACTCCATTCAAATGCAAAGGCTTTGAGATGTGGCGAAGAGGTCCTGTCCTTATTGCTTTGCCAGACATCCAGGGGCTCTAAGGAGCCCCCTGTGATTAATAGTACTGTGACTGCCATACTTGAGGAAATGAACCAACAGTTAATCATCTTTATATGAAGATTATAACCAAATACGAGTGGCTAGTATAACAGATACTCAATAACTTGCATTCAAAGACTATAACATCAACAAATAATGATTTAGCTTGAAGCTTGTATCTGGTATAATGCCTGCAGTACCTAAGGTGTCTACGTCAGATTGTACTTATTCAGAACTTCAGAGTAAAATGTTTCTTGCTATTTTTAATACTAATAAAAGATCAACAGATGGAATATTCTCTAAGCCTTAATAACAAAGTTACTTTAATGATGAAGGAAATGTGTAATAAAATATTATATATACTTAAAGAATTCATGTACCTTCAAAAGGATCTGGCTACCCAATTTGTGAACCAGGCACTGGCTGAGACTGTCATACTCATCTTTGATGCCCAAGTCCCTGGCACATAGTACTCACTCAGTAAGGCCTGATGAAGGTCTGATAAGTGAGTGATTATAAAGAAAATATAGAAACAATGAGCACATGCCCTGTTGCAGAATTAGTAATTTCTAATTTCTTGACTAGTCCAGATTCAGCTGGTCAGTCTTACTAAGGGTAAACTACCATTTCCTGGAAGTATAAGGTACAGTATTCATATATTCGACAAATATCCAGTGACTTTTATGTGCCAGCTACCATGGCAGACACCAGAATTAGTAAGGAAAGCACTAAAAATAGAAATAGACAACTCTGGTTCCAAGACTACCAAGACATTCAATAGTTATGTCTTCTGGGCAAACCAATTATGCTCTCTGCCTATAAACGTCTTCATGTATAAAGTGAGAATAATATATCTGTTTCACAAGGTTATTGTAGGGGTTAAATGAGATAATATATAAACTCAATATAGTGCATAAATATTAGTTATTCCTGTTATCCACTGTGAATAAAAACCAGTGATAAATATTTTATGTGTTACTTTATTAAAACAAGCCCATGAAATAAATAATACAGGGACTGATTCTCCTACTTATAATTTGTAAAAATCAGTCCCAGGGAACCTAAGCAATTTGCCTAAGAGTACTCATGCAGTTGGCAGGTGGCAGACTTCTGGTGTTAAATACACAAGACTGTGACTCTTTTGGGCAGTGTCTCCTACAAATCTCATAGGCACGTAACTATAAAAGACCCTACACGAAAGAGAGGGATTATAGCTGAGAAGGCACAGTCTTTCAAATGTAGTAACTGAGGGGTTGATGAGCAAAGTGATAAATTAATTGTTTTTTTACTAAAGAATAACAGTTTTCTTATTTGGACACAGGGTGATGCCAACTATAAGAGACAACATAAAGTTTTCACAGTCAGGGAAAGATCCAAATGTCATAAGTTTTGCTTGAACAAGAAAATTCTAATATTGAAAAACTGGTGGGTTGCCATGGTAACAATCTATTTGCAATCATGATGCCGGTGGTGTTCTGTCATATTTCTCTTAAGGAAAAGTAAACTCGATGTAGCCAAGGAATTTAATAAAAGTATCTGCTGGACCAAAAGCCAAGATATGGCCACTTTTAGACAGTATGACAGGATTTAAATATACAGCAGGAGACCCTCAGGTTACAATACCAGTTCCATCAATAAAATTAAAAGATTCTGACCTTGACATCAACACAAGGTATAGCCATATGATCTGGAAAACTCAATTCTCTGAGCAAGAAAAATAAATCGTTAAACAACTGAGATGACAGCCATAGAACAAGAAAGTCAGAATTCATCAAAAGGAGAACAAAATCAATCCTCAAAGGAAGTATGAATTATAAAGACTAAATTTCTCACAGAAAGCTCAAAGGTTTCATTTTAGCATTTTGTTTTGTGTGTATACGTGTACGTGTGTGGGTGAACTCCAGAACATCCTTGGACGATTTAACCTGCTTTTATCTAGAAAATATCAGAAGGACATATTTAAAATAAATTGATTCTAAACAGAAAAGGAAGGAGTTATTGTTATTAATTAGACCATGCTGAAGTCTGGACACGTAGACTGCTTATATAGATGAGAACAATTTCTACATAATCAGCAAAGCCTTGGTCATGACTATGAAAATCATACAGAGTTTCTCTCCTGTACTTGTTTCTACAACTATCCAAAAAATGGTAACATACATTTTCCCCACAGGTTTAGCTGCGAACAAGTCATTTCTATTTGTAATGATTTCACAGAACAGCATATGCATGCTCAATGTCCTTACAGTCAACCGGGACAAAAACTGCACTCCCTCTACTTCAGCAATAATTTGGCTTTGTAAGAAAATAATTTTTTTCTTCACTGGCCAGCTCTTTCCTTAACTTACACAGTCAGTATAGATTTAAATGTAAATAACTTGGGTTTGATAATATATATTTATATTATATAATAATACATTATTATATTTATGTCAATTAACATATTGTTTTACAAATTTATATATGAATAATTAATTTATTTTCTGAAATACATTCCAGAAAACTATGTATAATCAAATTTTCTACATAAAAGGTCAAGCTTTCCTTCTACTTTCAATATAAAATCATAGACTGTCCCCCGCCCCCCTGAAAAAGACTAAATGAAGACATTTTTAAAATCATTTTTAAGATTATAGTAAAGCCCATAAAATCAAATATTTTAATTTAAATTACCTAAAAATCTTTCTTATGTGAAAAAAAATAGCAACATTTGTTTTTAAAGTCAAGAACTTGATATTACTGATTTGTACCAGGAAGGATAGCAATGCATTTTTCTTTTTTACCTAGCAGTATAAATAACTTTCTCAGCAAAAATATTTTCTCATGCATCAAATGTCAAAAATTCATTTATTGTTTTCTTATGTGTAAATACCATAGAGCCACTGCATTGATCTTTGGATGCTCTGATCAATCCTGAATTAGTGATGCTTTTTAATTAAATTAAAAGTTTTCCTTCCAAAACTTCCATTTCAGTCCTAAATATGTGCTATCTCTATTTATCCTTGTCTCACAGGACAATGGTTGCCATATTTTAGAGGTAGACAGCTTTACTTTTTGGTTCCCGTTTAAAGGACATCTTGGGTTTCATTGCTAATATTATTTATGAATTACAACTGTTCAGTATGACGAATGCTCCGTCATCTTTCATTTTTAAGAGTTGCTTAATATAAAGAGAGATGGGGCAGTACGGTTGCTTTTTTTCCTGTCTTGCTATACTCACTTCTGGAAAGACAATAAGCAACATAGGCTTTTTCCTTTGTCAATTTAAACCTGCGGGTTCAGAGACAGTTTTGTCAACAACTAAAGAGACATAAGAAGGAACTTGTAGGAGAAGTATTCATAAAAGATCAAAATATGTTTACTGAGGTAAAAATATAATTAGTAGCTATTACAGCAGGCAAAAAGCGGGGGAGGGGAGATAAAATATAGCTGCATGTAGTATCAAGCACTACAAAGGTAGTTAAGTACAAAAAAAAATCTAAATATTGAATATTAATGTTTTTTTCTACAACAAAAAGGCATAGTAAAGCATAGAAACTCAACTAATGCCTAATGGGCTGATTTTAATTCAAAGTATTTGAATATAAAAAAGAAAGCTGTTTCAGTATGGGGGCTCTCCTGCATTTGCAATACAATTTCAAATATATAGGAGCTGCCACATTTGGTCCCAAGTATCCTTCACAGTTTTGCTCTAAAAGTAAAAACTATACCTTCACCAGGTTAAAACTTTCTAGACCTAATGGCTTTAAAAATAAGGCTGTACAAAAAGTTATGATTATGTATTGATGATGACTGGACCATCAAGTGTACACAACATCCCTTCTATATCATACTCTATCGTATAAAGAAGGAAGAGACATCTCTACTTTTAAAGGAACACAGAAAATGTCTAGGTCTGCTTACGATTGTCACAGCCTCAAAAATTTCACAGAAAAAGAATCAAATTCTCTAAGTTTTATCAGAAAAAAAATTCATGATTTAAAACTCACCAAAACTAATAACTAAAGAAATTAAAACTACCAGAGATATTACTTATAGCACTTATAAGATGGACAAAGATTCAAAAGAACGATACCTCACACTAACAAGGCTGTAAGACAACAATGCATTCATATGGTGGTGGTGGAGTATAAATTAATATATTTTAGAGTACAATTTGGCAACATATATAAAAATGCAAAATCTACCTCAGCAATTTCATTCTATTAAGTTATCCTATGCAAACAACTACTTCATTATGTAAAGATGTCCTCAACAATGAAAAAAACTGAAAATAACTCAATAGGGTTAATTAGATTTTAACGGTTCCTATAATGGAATAATATACAAGCATTAAAAGGAAATTATATGCAGTGTGCATGTGGGAGTATACATAGTAAATACAAATATGGCCATAGACCCAAATAAGAAGTGGAGTTTCTGAGGCACGTGAATTTCTGCTCTGTAATTCTATTTATTATTTTAATTTTTTATAATGCACCTGAATAAATGTTTAAAATAAGTGATGAAATTTATTAGCACAGTTTTAAAATACAGATTTGCATGTATTATAGACAATAGTTTTTGTTCGTGTTGAAGGATTAAAGATAATTAGAGATACAAAAGGTAATATGTTGGCCATCTATGGTCTACTGTTATTATAAAAGAAATTCTAAAAATACACAAAAGTGCCTTATTGGAAATATGGGTGAGGAAATTAGCCCAGCAAATGTTTAACGAATTATCAGAAGAAGATGTTATTGGCAGGGGGATGAGGTGGAGCATGGGTGGCAAGGTAAGTTTTGGGGATTTTTTAATGTCTAACACAGGTCTTCCGTAAAAGCAAAGTGGTATTAACATAAACTTTCAAAAAATTCGGGGATACATGACTACTTTACAGCATGGTCACTGTGGAAATCTGGGACATTAAGCTTGAACTTAATGTTTTGCTGATGCCGCTGTTGCTTCTGAGCCATAGGCTACAAATAAATTTGAATCTGAAATAACAGATGAACGAGCCCTGTAAATCTCTGTGGGTTGAGACTTGTTTGTTTTAAAACTACCAATAATATATGAAACTTTTGTCTTATTTGAAAATTATTGTATTCCTGGGTTCCACTACTTACAGCAGCCTTGCTGCAGCTTACCCCAGAACCATTAGCACACATCTGCTTGAATTCCTATAATAGGCATTTAAGATGTGGGATAAATTTTGATACAATTATTTGGGGTAAGGAACATGTGTCACTTTACAGACATATCTAACTGCCTAACATAATTCGCTTTTCCTGAGGTTGCCTCAAGCTGATATGAGAAGCTTATAAATCTCTCACAATAATTGCTGAGTCCAGAGGGTTCAGAACTTACATTTTAAGGAGCGTAGACTGCATTTAGTGAAACAGTGATTAAGGATTCTGTTTCACATTTGATTCTAAAATCTTACAAGATACAAAACTCCCTCAAGAAAACTGTTAAACTCAAACAACAATTTAATAGAATTATAAAAAACTTCATTTCAGCACAAATCACAGCGTAAGCTTCCTTGTTATCTTCTTTATAGCACAAATTGTACTTTTAACATAAAATATTACGGGTCATGGTAATTTCACAGCTTTATTACATTAGAAAGAATTTTAATGGTCTAGTCAGGCTGCTTCCATTTTATAATATGCAGATAAGGGCTACTTTCTCATAAATATGTTAAGAAATGAATATTAAATAGGCTGATAAAGGAAATACAGCCATTTTAAGAAGATAATTTGAAAACAACAGATAAGCTTCCATAGTCATATTAAGAAAGAAATTCTAACTGAAGTTTGACTTTTTATTAATTACCATAGAATTTCTAATTAGAAAATTTTATATGAAGGATCAAAACTACTTTAAGGTTTCTTTCTTTTAAAAGTATACAAAGTTAGCTTGTCCTACTATTTTTTAACTACAGAGAGCCCCCGACTTAACAATAGTCAATTTACAATTTTTTGACTTTACAATGATGTGGAATCAGTATGCACTCAGTAGAAACCATACTTTGAGTTTCGAATTTTGATCTTTTCCCAGGCTAGTGATATGCAGTATGATATAGTCTTTCACGATGCTGGGTGTTCGGAGCACACACATAAAGCAGGCTCAGCTACAGTATGGTGTTCGGCTGATTAGGTGTATTCAATGCATTTTCCACTTACGATATTTTCAACTTATGATGGGTTTATCAGAGCGTAACCCCATCGTAAGTCGAAGAGCATCTGCATTATCTTGTCTTTGGGTGACATTCAACAACCCATCCCTCATCCTAATGTGCTCCTGACACCTAATGGCATCATTCAACCAGGACAAACCAAATTTTGTCCTCAATCCCTCATTTGTGCTACAGTTCTCATTCCCTCCAGGCTTGTGGAGGGCTAGACCCCATAGGTGAGCCAGGCACTCACACCACTGATTCATGGACCCTCTTAGTCACACAGCAAAATATATTTCTGCTCCAGCCTTCATTACAGATGAAAATTAAAGGTTTACACAAATTCTGAGTTGAGTTACAGACATTCAACAGAATACATCTTCAAGTTTTACTTTTATTTTCCTTTAAAATATTTTTTAAACTTAAACTGAAACAGGTACATTTTATTGTTTTAATGCTCACGAGTAAAACTAGATGCAAATATGAACATTTCTATTCATTCAAGCAGGTGTCTATTCAAAACAGCACAGTTTCGTTTCCATATTCCACCCATCACCTGCTGGTGAGTGACACTTTAACGACAAGATGGAGACACTGGCAGGTAGGGCTTTTCATTGGATAATCACTTGAGTTAGTGCCTAGTACAATACTTAAAAGATCATGCAATACACATAAAAATATACCTACACTTTCAATTTACTAATATATAAGTAATCCCAAAATTAAATTTGTATACCATTTTTAAGGTTGATATTGTAAAAACTATGCTTAACCAAAGATTAATTGAAGCAAATGATCGCTCAGATAAGGCTATTTTGACTGTCCTTATTCTGAATGCTTTCATTACATGACATAAAACAGTTACCAAGTTTGCCAAATCCTAAATCACTGGGACTCTATAGCTCATCATGAAATACTTCACATTGTGCAGGTTGATTTTTAGACCAATGGACTAATATACCAATTCAGATAGAAGTAATTTCATGTTCATATTCACAGGAGAAATTGGGGGAGGGAGAAAGGGTGTTTCTATGAATGAAAAAGTACAACTCAGCTTTTCATTAGAAGAAGTATATTCTGAGAAACAATTTATCATTTTGGTAAAAATTCTAAAAGCCTAATAACTCAACTTATATTATGAAGTCTCACACTTTTGGTCTACATGAAAAATTTAAAAAGCACCAGTGAATATCTAATTGCTAAGATTCAATGCTAACTTTGTTCCTCCTTAACATCTCTGAACTTTTACACGTTGGCCATCTCCTTTAGAAACTCTCTTCTTTTGTGGATCCCAAACGAGCTGAAACCATAGATCCCACTTTTCCCTTCATATCTCTTTATAGATCCTTCTCAATTTAATTGAAAAACAGAAAACAAAAAGTAAAACAAACAAAAGCCTAGAGCCAAATTTCCCTTGAAAACGGTGCTCTTGTGAATTAATGGATCCCCCTCAGAATCAGAAGAGCGAGTGACATGTGGAGGGCCCACACAGGGCAGGGAGGCACAGCAACAGCCTCAGGCATAAGCTTCTAGGACAATCTCAAATCATCTGCTACTAATCAGAAACAGCCACATTCACCAAGCATACACCAGGAGCAAAAAAAAAATCCTTGGATTGCTTCCTCCTTTGGCGTCCAGAGTCATAACGATCTAATTCTTAGTTCTAAAGTCCCCAATGGCCTATTTGGAACAGTGGCTGCTAAATTCTAGGTAGTTAGCCCTGGCAGTTCACCTGAAATGTCTTTCATTGAAGACTCAGACCAAACGACAGCCTCATACCAAATCTCTATCACAAGGACACTCTCATAGTTACCACGGTCTGCGGTAGAGTATTCTGAGCACATATAACATACTGAGTTTGGCATGCACAATTAAAGAAAAAAGAAAAGAAAAAAAGAATAAGGCACAGTGCTGCTTTCAAGGAATTTTTGCTATAATTATATTTAAGTTACTTATTATTTCTTTTATGTCTCCTACCCTACACGACAGAAACTATCCTTTTTCCACATAGTGCCATGGATAAGAGTAAATACAAATTTGTTGAGCTGAAATTTATTTACTGGTTCTTTCTGACCTAAAATATCCAAGTAAGAGTCCCACTGCTTTGTTTTGACCCTATTTCTACACTTCTCCAATATGCTCTATAAATAAAGGGAGCTTAGGAATGACAACTCAGACCAATTGTCCCCTTACTTCTTTATTGCCAATACACAATGCTAAATATCATAGTGACATAAAGAAGAATGCCCTCCTAGCCAACTACAATAGCAATCTCTAGAAAAACCACCCACCAAACTGCCAAATTCAAAACAATAGCATATGATACTTATAAGGAGGAATGGTTCACATTTAAAATTTATGATGCCACAAAGACACTCTAGAATTTTATGTTCAATGTAGTGAATAGAAAGCAGCTGTTGGGCAAAGAACGATTAAATGACTTCAATGTGAGAGAATTCATCACATTTTCTTATACTTGGGATTCTGCTGTCACTTGAAAATAAAAATGAAAAGGACTATAATGTCAAAATTCTAAATAGCAACATACAAATAAGCCCCTGAACCAGTATTCATCTAGAAAAATGTAAATTACTTATTAGTCTAAGATTTTAAAAGCTTAGTTACACTAAAAAGTTTTTAAAGCATTCACTCTTATTAATATAATTAAGAGAAAATCCAAGTTGTTTCTCAAATCAAAAAGTATTTTTAAATTGTTCAAGAATATTTAATGTTAACAAGTATACTGGCCTACACTCTTCATCTGGGCTTCCCAGTTCACAGAATAAGCTCAAATTCTAGTAAAACACTGCACTCATCAAAAAATGTTACTACATTATGACATGAATGTAAAAGTCAAAGCATAAAATATATGTAGACAAAAACATAAGAACAAACACTCGATAGTATTGTTCCAGTCAGGCATCAGTACAGTGAACTGGCCAGATTATCGTAAAAGGAAATAAAATAGCCCAAAGCTTCAATCCGTCAAACACATCAGCACTAACAGAATGGCTGCCTGGAGAGAAACGGCAGTGTGAATAATGTCCTTATTTCCTCAACTTACCAGGGAGAAATTTCTCAGGCTTCTATTTTGTTTCTCATACTCTGTGTCTACTGTGGTCAACCTAAAAATCTGGTGAAGTTATTATGCTTTCAAATTCCACTTAGAAAAGAGTAGGCTGGACTGTGGAATAGACACTTCATGTAGAAATGGTCCCATTTCTCAGGTTTTGGAGGAGAGGAAGTCATCTGCTGAGTGGCTTCACGGCCAAAAGCTTTAAATCTGATCCTGTACCATGCTTCCTATGCATTACACCTTAGCAAGGCAGATCCCACCCAGTTCTAGAAATGCAAGTGTCAATGGGCCCCAAGAATTTTGTGAAATTTATTAAAGAGACAATTGGCCTTATAAGAAAAAAAAAAAGCAGATTTAACTCATCGCAAATGTACTCTGCTTGACAGAAAAATCTGACACAGTATGTGGAAATCCAGGTTTGTGACACAGAGCAAAGAGCTTACCAAAATAAATCCTCCTCCAGTAAAAGACTGATAACAGGACCCTTATAATCTCCAAATTTTCCTAGTGCACATAACCTGATATATTATTTATAGAAATCAAACTCACAGGCAAAAGTATACAGTATGACACACCATTTAGTCCCCAAGTTTATTATTTTGCTATAAAGATAATTAGAAGTAATTAGTAACTTGGCAGCTTTTTCAGATCTGCTTTTTCAAAAACCATGAATCCTTTGATTCTTCACAGAGAACTAGAATGGATCGGAGACAAAACTACCTGAATAGAGAGACTGACATGAATGGACTGGAAGGAAAGATTTCCAAAACGTCTGGATGCAAGATGCTACTGTTCGCCTTCAGCAGCTGTTCAGCCCCGATGGACCGGAGTCCTCCACTCTTCCCTTTTGTCAGAAACTGGCCGGCTCTTGACACCAGCATCTGGCTGGTGGGATAAAACAGAAGGAGTGCCTGCTCTCATTTTTTTATCTGCTTATATTTTATACATCTACTCTCTCATTCTTGTCATAATGGGACATGTCTAAGGGAGTTGAGGAAGGCTTCCTAGAAAACGAAGCATTTGAGCTGAATCTTGAAGAATGCAAAAGAATTTGTAAGTTGAACGTTACAAAATAGTCATAGGGATGTAAAGGACAGCATAGGGGATAGAGTCAATAATATTGTAATGCCCATGTATAGTGCCAGGTGGGGACTGGACTTATCAGGGCCATCGCTTTGGAAGTTATATAAATGTCTAACCACCATGCTGGACGCCTGAAACTAATGTAATACTGAATGTCAAGTGTAATTAAAAATTTTTTTAAATAATAAAAAATAAGTTTTTAAAAAAAGATGAAAAAAAAATTACCAGGAAGAATGGGAGGAAATGCATATGCAAAGGTTGTAGGAAAGGAATCTTGACCTTTCATGGAAATGACAAGTGGCAAGGCTTTAGAGTACTTTAAATCCTGCTCAACTAATGCTGACAACTACTGGCAAATACATGAATGATCACACTCATTGAGAAAGTGTAATATTTTATATCTGAAAACATGAAGTTGTTTTCAAAAGAACATCCAAGTCTAACCATTCCTTGTCATGTGGAGAATAACCTTCTACTCCTAAGATCTACAAGACCATCTTTAACTATAGAACATGATGCCTTACTTTCACAAAATGCAAAGAACTTTTCGAGCTTCTCTGTGCTGACTTTGAGGAGGTAAAAAGTAACGAAGATCATCCAAACCTCACTAATATGAGGAAAACATTTTCAGCATACACGCAAAACATTTCTTTGCAGCAATCATCACTACTCTAAAAAAGGGCTAGAAGCCTGCCTGACAGCCATTAGTAAACACACATGGGTATGTTCCAGGAACAGATATCCCAAATCTGATCACATCCTTGTAACTGTTCAATTATCACAGTTAGCAGTGTTGACAAAGCAGAAGCCCACTCAATTACTGCTGATGATTATTATCTGAAGCTCAACTTCCTCTGTGGAAACAGAACGATATAGAAGCGCACTGCCTTAGGAGTCAGAGGAGCACAACGATTTCCACCTTCTTGCTGCTACATTTACACACACGCGCGCGCACACACACACACGTGCACATGCACGCTTGCTCACACACACGTGCATGTGCGCACACGCACGCGCGCACACACACAGCAGCAGCTCTAACCAGACCTTGCTGACTTGTCACTTCTTGTGTGCTCTCATATACATGGGCAGCTTTATAAATTAGCTAAAAAATACCTTACCCTGTCAAAAATTATTCATTATCCAGCACATGTCCCTGATCTGCCTACATTTATTATTACTGTCATAGCAACAATACTTCAGATATCAAGTTTTAGTAGTTTGAAGAAAAATGCATTGACAATGCAATTATGTGAAGGAGTAAAATATAATACAAGTGACAATATAACCATGTAAAGGAGTAAAATGTAAAGGAGTCAAAGTATACACTGGTTGAATATCTGCAACTTACTGGTCACTACACCAAGTGCTAGGGGAACAGGTATATCCCTCAAGCTATTTACATTCTCTCTGAGCAGCCATCCAGCTCCAGGAAAGTCGCATGGGATGAGGCTAGCAGAGTCCTCAAATGCCATATTTTAAAACCTTGATTTTACACAATAGGCAGGAGCAATCGACAGACATTTTTATGTAGGGGATCGAAACGATCAGCTCTTCTTTTTAACTGTAGATATCATGAGTGGCAGTACGTAAAAATAGAGGTGCAGGAAAAGAGCGAGAAGCAAAGAAATTAGTTAGAGCCACTTAGGCAAGATAAAAAGGGCCTGAATTAGGTCAGTGGCAAAAAAATATAAAAAGAAACAGAGTTAAGAGATGTTTCAAAAGCAGCAGAAGCAGGGCAGAGAAGGAAAGGAGGAGGAGGAAGTACAGCCCCCCTAAGGGTTCTGGGGAGGCTGACTCAGGAGACTGCAATGCCAAGAAGAAGGGAGAGGAACAGTGGAGAAGCAGCACATCTTACTGAGGAAAATATGGGGCTTAAGTACTGTTCACAGTGAATCTGAAGTTAAAAATGGGTCATGCCCGTGACGATTTTGACTAGTAAGGAAAAAACAAGGGATTAGAAATCAGAAGAAAGAACAAGGCTGGAGATGAAGTTTTGAGTATTCTCAGCAGACAGGCAGGCACGTCAAGCCATAGTAGTGGAACACTGTCATTCACCAAACAGCAATGATAATTTTTAAACAAAATGGTGATAAACGTAGAAGGAGAATCAGGAGCAGGTAATGCCAAAGAAACAGATTTCTACAAGTTAAGGTCTGCATGCTTGAGGTTTAAGTGAGTACTGTTCTATGGAATCTTGGACAAATGGAAAACAAACAAAAAAAGACTTCTGAGGCCCCAAAACAATATACCAATTTCTGCTCTAAACTTGAAACACCAAGAGTCCCTGGAAGGTTGTGAAGGATAAAACAGGTCCCAGGACATCAACAAGCAAGTCACACGGGCCTCCACAAATGCTGAGTTGGCTCTGTTATTTCAACAAAATGCTGCCTCCCCTGGGGATAAGTAAGGTAGGAAAGAAAGTGCAATAATAGGTATTTTTAATACTGATCCTAATTCAGCTGATCATAATGAAACAGCCGCCTTAACAGTACCTTGATAAATTTTTCCTATAAGCATCAAAACTAAAACCAAATATTAACTAAACTTGAAATAGCACTCACAATTGCCAAGTCTGGTCATACGAAGTTTCCAATACTTTTATGTTATTTGATGAGTATTTGTTCAAAACTAATATTTCTAAATTATTTGCCTATGCCATTAATATCAGATATACATATTTTAAGGTCAAATAAATACCCCTAAAATAAAAAGAGGTGCCAAAGAGGATTTTTTTTTCTATATTGCATATCAATAGAAGATAAATGCCAGCATCTAAGACCCATTGATTCCCTGGTTCAGTATGAGACCAAAAACATGAGGAATACAAGACATATTCACATATTGTCAAATATAGCAGTTCTGTTTATAACTAAGTTATCTTAAGGAAGGGTCTACAGCTGCTTTGGAAAGCCACAATCATTTAAACAGTCATACAGAATCTCTGAGATGGAAACTCATCATTAAAGAGACAATCTAATCTAGTTTCAGAGTCTGATAAGAGTAATCCTACGTGTGACTTCTTAATTTTCTGACTTTATACTGATAACCTTCAATATAAGAAATAGAATGGGGTGTGGGAAATGGGGAGGTACTAGCCAAAAGGCACATACTTCCAGCTATAAGATGAGTAAACTCCGGAAATCTATTAGACAGCATGGTGATTATAGCTAATAATACTGTTTTTATATAATTAAAAGTTGCTAAGTGAGTAGATCTTAAACATTCTCACTACACAAAAAAAAAGAAATAGTAATTATGTGAAATGATGGAAGTGTTAGCTAACTCTACAATTAAAATCACTTTGAAATATATATCAAATCATCACATTGTACATGTTAAACTTATATCTTGTATGTCAAGTACATCTCAGTAAAGCCGGATAAATATATGAGAAATAGATATTGCTGAAACTTGTTTATAATGTTAAGTTCTGTTTGCTGAATCACATTTTTACTTCAGCTTAGAAACTAGTTTTTGAACACTTGCACATCGACTAGCAGGAAGAGTATTAGAATGAGCTCAAAAGACCTAAATTTTAGCATTTTTCTTGTCACTGGGTGACTATATAACCTTCTCTGAGCTTCAACTAATGTATCATGGGAAGAGGAAGAGGAGAGGGAATGGGGAACTAAACAGTTTCTGTGATCTTTTCAGCCCTAAAATTGTATGGTTCTTCTCTGCTTAAGGAAAGAATTGGATAACACGATTTCTAGTCCCACAAAGTTTTACAATCTAAGTGGGAGCACAGGAAATGAAGACATAACTAATAAAAATAGAGAATATTCACGGTTGCCAAATGATCGAATTAGAAAATACCAGTGACTATAGATTTTACAAGGAAAGATCAATCCTAGCTAGGTGGATTTCACCAAAGATTTGAGCTGAAACTTTAAGAATAATCAGGACTTAGGATGGTGGAAGATACACTACAGACTTCCATGATGTACCATGAATACCACAAACTCCAAGTACACTTTATCATCTAGTCCTGCCTTATACTTATGGAGATAATTCCTCCTGAATGAAATTCTTCCAGGGACAAGTAGCTCCAAGCTATACCAACACAGCCTGATACATTACTGAACCAGTCTATTGATAAAGTTCTTCCAAATACTGAGCCATAGTCAATCTGCCTAATATGACATGGCTTTCTGTTCTTCCTTCATCATACTTTATAAATAAATACTTATCTAAATATGTCTCTTAAAATGTGTAACACTTGTGCTGAAAAGAGACATTTTAAAGAAAACTGATGGTTGCAGATAGTATTGAGGCTGTTTTCTCTCTTGAGCAGGACACAGTTTTTATCTGGCCTAGACAAGCCATCCCCAAATTCACCTACTTACTTTTCTAATACACCAAATCACTTTATTTTCCATATCAAATAGCAATGTCTCATTTCTATCACCAAAAATATCACTATGTTTCTGCCTTTTACAAGTTTAACAGAAAAATCCATCACAACACTTTACTGCTGTTAATATTATACCCCTAAAACATTTTTTTCTCTTGTGATAAGTCTTCCTCATTTATAATAGAAATAGTCAAACCACAATGTAATTTCTGAGGACAATATCCATTATCTAAGAAAAAGGTCTGAAGAATAAAATAAAAACATCCTAAACCTGAGTTATACAACCAAAATAATTCTACTAGAAAATTGTACCTTTACATTTCATTTTAAGGTAAAATACCAGTATATAACACCTGTAGTTTAAAAATAAACTAAGAATGATCATTTATGTAAAACATTAATAAACAAAGTACACTCTTCTATTTAACTATTTTTAAAGTTATTGAATTAAATTTTCTTAGAGTAAAAAAGAAAACACAAAACAATTACTTTATATATATTGTGCTTACAAATGTGATTGGCAATATAAAACTATAGAACTAATGGTTTGATAGAAGATAATAGGTAAAATGTTTTTCTAACTAGATAATTTTCTGATAGAATATCTGTTTGCTGCTGAGCACAAAAACAATTCTGGTTTACAAATAATAATTTAAAGGTTGGCAAGCAATGGCTCACCAGCCGAATGACCTGTTTTTGGACAGCCTACAAGCTAAGAATGTTTTTTTTTTCCTATGCTTTTAAAGAGTTGGGGGGGAATTTTTTTTAATTAAGGATAAGTGAATATTACATGAATACCAATGTTCAGTGTCTATAAAAAAGTTTTATTAAAATATAGCACTGCCCATTCACTCACGAATTAAGAATATGGCTATGCCCGATCACTCATGAATTAAGAATACGGCCATGCCCGTTCACTCATGAATTAAGAATACAGCCCTGCCCATTCACTCATATGTCATCCACGGAGGCTTTCGGCCATAATGGCAGCATTAAGGAGTTGCCACAGAGACCACTGTGCACTACAAATCACCATGACACAGAAATAATTCAGTTTTGCCTCTTGGCCTACAAACCCTAAAATATTGACTATGCAGGCTTTTACAGAAAAGGTCTGCTGAACTCTGGGATAATTAATATAATGATACAGCATTTCCTGAAGAATTTCAGAAGATGGCAGCCCCTGTGATTCTGAACTATGAACTAATTTAATTAAGTTCTTGAATTTTATCACAGTAAAGATTTCTTTTTACCTAGTATTATATTTATAGTAATGTATTAATTTTTAAGTGTACTTAACAGAGTATACTCCATGTAACTGAAAAGAGACTGTTTTCATGCATTCTTTCATTCAGTTAACAATTAAACACCTACTGTACACCATGAAGATTGCTAAGGATTAAAAAAAAATACAATGTAGTTCCTGGCTCTGAGAAAGTAACACTCTAGTAGGGAGACACAGTAATCTCGGACATGTTTTAGTCACAAAAAGGAAAGCCAAAGCAACAAAAGTAACCTCTACCATTTCATGATGACCTATTATCATTTTTAAAATATCACCTCTATCTGAATTAATGGCAAGTTAGACACTCAAACGGATAAGGCAACAAGGCTTGGCAAACATGCTTATCCATCAATAGTTTAATCAAACCATTAGCCTTATACAAGTAATTAACCTTGACCAACATAGGTGCAAATAAAACTGCTGATTAAGAATTTACTAATTAACTTTCCCTACATTAGAAGTTAGCTGGCATCTGGTCTTTAACTAGGATAAACATACATTAACTCATCATAGGTTATTTACACATAAGTGAAGAGAGATGTTAACTAAATGGCTAAAAATGAAAGACATGATAAATAAATATGATCATTAAAAACACATGACTTGTTTTGTTTAGAAAGTCCAAGTGTCCTGCAAATGTCACTTTACTTAGAAGAGCATTTGTGAGAATAATTGTATCTTGAATCTACTCAGAAATTCAATCTATTATAATAAAGAAAAACATATAAATCATAAATGCATCAGCATTTCATAATTAGAATGCCAGGATCTGCATGAAGTTAAGTATCCTAGCTGTTTGCCTGCTTTACTTAAAGCCAGAAGAGAAGTATAATCCCTATAACCAAGTCTTCTAGCAGCTGTTTTGAGCAGACAGCAGAGATGCTCACCTACCGGCTACCTCCAAATAAATAGATACATGCACCCTAGTGACTGGAGGTTAGCAATCCTGGTGAGTCTGCTCGCTTTTAGTACTAAATATTTAATGGCATATTTTTCCTTAATGGGAGCCAGGCACATCTGATCAGTCACTAGGATCATTTAGTAATGCTGTGAAAGTTATCATACTGCCATTTCACATCAAATTTGTAATTAGGTAATTCATCACTTTATTAATTCAAAAGATTGCTTTCTTTTCTACTTTATAGCATACTACAGTGGTGAAACCCAACTGAGCTGATCAACAAAAAAAGCTCTAAAATTTGGTCCTGTGTGAACCCGAGACCCTCAAGTGGCAAACACATATCCCTGACCTTTCAAAACAGAGGTGACAGTCTTCCCACAAATTAGCCTACCAGCAACACTAACAAAATAAAGCACCTGCAGATTCAGAATGAGAGGACCAACAGAAGTGAACATGTAAGATTAAAAACTGAATATATCATGAACAACTTTGTTCCTGCTTTTTACTGAGGTACGCCATTCATTCTTCAGCAAATAAAAAGGACAAAAAACAGTTATTTTGAAAGGTCAGGGGTTATTAATTCTTCCTCCATGCTGATTTTATACACTATTAAAATTATGAGGTTATAGCAGAATATCACATAGATTATTTATTAACACTCTAAGTCTAATGGCATACCAGCCAAATGCAAGTATGTAATCTTGAATATAATATCATTATTGTTTTCTTTTGTCTTATTTCTAAAGTATCCCAAGCACAAAATATTAAATAACTTTTTTCTCATATTATGAATTCGCAAGATTCTTATTTTAATGCATTCTCCATTGTATCTCTAAAAAATAAAAAAAGGAATTCTCCTCAAATAAAAAACAATTTATTTAGAATGAAATGGAATGTAAAACAAGCTCAACACCAGGTCTACTGATATTAAGTTTAGTTTATTAAGAACTATTTGTACTGTAATTTATCACAGTACAAAAAAATACCTTTTAAAATCCTCACTTTCAAAAAATAAAAAATAAATAAAATCCTCTCTTTCAAATCTCTAGCAGCACAGTGCACACTGCAAAACCAGCTGTCACTAATAGCATTAAAAACTGGAGTTTGTAAAGGCAAATTCTGGAGGTCACATATGTGCCCTAACAAATAAAAATAACATGCTACCAGATTTATTATTTTGTTTGAAAAGAAAGGGGAGGGAACATTTTCTCAAACAGATGTGGAATTTCTAATCAAAAAGTTCTGTAGCAGTTGCACAATTTTATGAAGTTAAAAAGTTCTTTGCAGAGCTCAGGAAACACCAACAATTACATGTTTGTGGTCAGGAAGGTCATTTTCTTTCTTACTACTCCCAATTTACTGTCTGCTTTTGAAATGTTGTATGCAGCTAGTCCATTTTCTACTTCATTGTTCTGATCATATCACAGTTCTAATCAGTCTACTCTACCAAATGTAATTTTAGAAAAGGAAGTTATAAACCCAGAAAAAGAATTCAGTATATTTTTCTAGAACCCTCTATAAAAATCTATTCTGTGCATATAAAACAAGCACAAAACCAGGTCTACTGATATTAAGTTTAAGTTATTTATTAATAACTATTACCAATAATTACTAATATATGTTTCGAGGGATGGATTGAGTAATCCTATACATTCTATTCCATTTCAGTGAATTATAATATAGAAATTAAAGAACTCATAATTTAATTTCACGCTTTCAAGATGTATGTGTGAGAAACATTTCATTCATCACAATAAGTTTACTTTTACATTTCTTTCATGATATCTGAAGAAACTACTCTGAAATCATGGAGTTCTTATGATTTCTGTCCACAATAGCTATGACCAAGTCAGTTACTAGGAGGAAAGTACTATTTCCTATTGGCAGAATTTCTTCTCAACAAGGTAGGTAATATTCAGCATCTCAAGAGACACCAGCACCAAGTGCAACTACAGCAACCATCTGAGACTCTGGTTTACAATCAGTCGCAGATTGCATCCTTGGCAATATGACAGCACAGGGAAACATAAAACACTGAAGTCTATATTCAAAAATGACTAAAGTTGGAAGATGAGGGCAGCAGTAATAGTAGAAATTAATGTCTCAGACATCTACTATAAAAGTAATCCTCAATTTTATCTGTGAAATTGATATTATTATTATTGTTGTTGTTATTATTATTCTCATTTACCAATGAGAAAATTTAGGTTGAGGGAATTTCATATAGGTGTCTGAGAAAGCAATATAAACATCACACTATTTGGCATGCCATTTAATTTTTTTCTCTAATTCTTATTTTCTCAACTTTTAAGGTTTATCTTTATTATTATTCAATATGTATATATTCTATACTTGTAGTTAATGTTTAGAATTCAATTGGTAGATTGAAGCATTGCAGTTGTCATGCCAAAATAAATCCATTTCAAGACATACCCAGAAATTCTGTTTGAAGGTAGAAGTGGAAGGAAAACAGCATGGGGTAAGAAGGAGGAGGGAACTATAGAGATGGAGACATCTCTTCTCTAAACAATCTGACAAAGAGCCAGCAGAGATGAATCCGGCCTCTATTCCTCAGGAACATATAAATAATTGCATGTCTCCTGTATCTTCGCTAACATGTGTCCCCAGTGTATCTCCCACCCTTTACTGTCGGTGGCAACCATCATTTTTCTCATACCTCATACTTTTATTTCCATTCAGTCACACACCCCAAGTAACACACAATCTAAGTTTTAAAAAACTAAATGAACTGCTATACAAATAAAGCTGTAGGCAAATCAGTCCATTCTCTCCATCCAACATCCTCACTGTGCACCCCCATCTGTAGAAAATCTGGAGGTGCCATAACCTTCACCAATTTTCTTTTACTAAAAGGCAAAACAAGCATTTTAAACATAGAGCTTTTATTCAAACTTTTATTGTAATCACTAAATGTAACTAAAATATGTATTCCACAGGTAACAACTACATTTTCAAAACTTCTTCAGAGGAGGTTAATATATTTTTCTCAGCTCAGGGGTTAGAAGAGTCAGCTCGCCCCCTCTGCCCAGCCTCATTTCTAGATCTTTGTCTATAACTGTTCCCCAGAACCATTCTCTCTTCTGAAATTCATGGCATTAATTTCTGCTTCCTATTGAAGTCCTCAATACCCTCCTGTAAAAAAATTTCTCCTTCTTATAGCTTATGCTACTTTTTACAGGTAGACAACACATTCATAAATGGATAGGATATATTTATACAGCAAACTCCTACAATCTAAACCCCAATTGCCAATTGCTATTCAGAGGGCCAACTAGAGCTAATACTGGAGCTAAGTAAGTGGAGGAAAAAGGAGAACACTTGAGAATATGACCCAAAAAAATGACTACACAATCATGTCTTTGGAATAATGGAAGAAGAGTTTTTCAAGCACATTCGGCGCTGAAAACCTAGTCCAACAGGAAATACATACTATTTTCAACAGTAAATCTCAGAGTGTTCAAATATAAACAAAAAATTTTGAGGAATTAACATTGTTTTCTGTTAGAAAAAGCCACCAGACCAGCAGAGAATGAAACATGCTCTCAGGATTAAGAACAGTCTCACCCCTCAGTGACCCCTTTCCAATCCAGGCACAGGTATGGTTTGATAAATATGTGAATAGCCCCAGTAAGACTTTGGACTCACTGAGATTTTCTGCCTTGGTAGATAATTTTCAGATATAGAATTAGCCACATATTTCTATAACCGTATGTCATGAGTGCTTTGCACATAGTATGCTTGAAAAAAAAGGTCTGCTTTATTTAAAAAGGGAATTCAGTAACAAATACCATTCACATCACCAAGAGACAGATTTGATAGCAAAAGACTAATTGTAAGGAATGTTTTGAAATCCAAATAAAGAACATACATCTGAAATATCAGATACAAAATAAGTTTGAAAATTAATGAAACCAGGTGACGGTGACATGAAGGTTCATTAAACTAGTCTCTCTATTTTTGTGTATGTTTGAAAAGTCTATAATCAAAAAAGTCAAAAAATTAACATATTTAGAAAAGCTAATTTAGAAAAGCTCTCAGAATTCCTTACGCCTTAAATGACAATGACATGAGCTAAAACATAAGCTTAGCATGTCTAATATCTGCATAGAACTTGAATGAATATAATTGAGTGGAACCAAAGGAAAATATAAAACAAGATTTTCTTTATTAAGGCCAGGTAAAGCCAACTTCTTCAAAGCATAAATTCAAAAGTTAGTTCATTAGGTTCAGAAAAGCAGGTGAGCATGGAACTATTCCATAAAGAAGCAACAAATGTAGGTGGTATACTCTGTGGTGCCCATTTCTTCTCTTTGATTAATTCAATGCCAGTAAAATGGGGAGAGATAAGGATAAAATTTTCTGCCCAGTGTTCTCCACCCAGTTCCAATGCATTTGTCATGTTCTGCTTCATCACATACTTGTAATGTTATGAGCTCAGTGGCTCCTCCCTAAGGTTTGCAGAAAGCAAATTAGCTCAATTTAAGACTATTCAAAGGGAAGGGAAGAGAAGGGGAGGGGAGGGGAGGGGAGGGGAGGGAAGATGAATATGTTCTAGTTCTGCAGTGATAACAACTATGTAGGAGAAGGATAGAGTATTACTAAAAATATGTCAACTTAATCACACTGACAGAATGTTCTCCCTACATGACGTAGAGAGAATTTCATTGTAAGATATATGAAGTTAAAATTATTTTTAAAGAAATAAGATAGTAACTCACATTTTACATTGAGCAATAGAAGATATTTTTAAATATTTTTTCATAAATACTAATAACACCAATAATTAGCATTTGAACATTTTCCAACAATAGAAACTGTCACAGAATAGCCACAGACTTAACACTAGCTATGAAATGACAGCTTTCATAAAGTATATCTTTATCTTTTAGTAGGTGTTATTTTTATAGTGTTTAACATCAAAAGAAACTGTGCGTTATATACATGGTACCACTATAGGTTATAATTTTCAGAAGAATATGAAATACACATGAGAAATTTCTTAAATGTATTATAAGTAAGCACTATAATTTAATATCAATTTTAAATTTTAGTCAAATCGGATCTTAATGTTAAGATGATATTACCATAAAATCATAAAAACATATCCTAAAAAAATAAAAATACATTTGGGAAAAACAAGAATAAATCTCTACTAAACACATTAATCACACTGTAATTCTTAGAAAATAGATTACAAAACAAACCTTAAAATATTCATGGGATAAATAAGTCATTAGATGTGCCCTGACAAATTCTAAAGTGGCAATATCATTATTAAAATGTGATCAATAGTTAAACAAACCCAAACACACAATATTTAAGAAAGCAAGAAGAGCAAACACAGTAGTAATGTGGACATATATGATCCTTTGTCCCTATCCCAGGGACATCAAGATATATATCAAGAACTCATCAGTGCATTCTTTCTCCCTAGACCCCCTAAAAACCCTCAGAACCATTTCCCGAAAGAGCACTTCAGGTAGTCACTACCAACAGACCACAATCAAATATTAAATTAAACCTATGTTCTATCCCTTACCTAGAATTTTAGTGGCCTTAAAATATTTAAACAGATTTTTAGGCAATTATTTTTAAATCAGAAATAGTTATATATTCACATCATTTAGAATTCACTTAATCAAGAAATGAATTCCAGTACATTTTTCACTTCAAAAAGAAAAGTTCTTTTATGGAAACACCACCAGAAATCTAAATGAATGCAATGGCAAACTTAAATCCATTAGTTAAACATAATGTAATATGCTCCTTTCTTCTGCGAAAAGAAAACATATTCTCTTTCTTTTGAGAAAATGCTTTGAGAGTAGACAATGAACATACTCAGGCCATTAATAAGAATACTGATAAAACAGAAAAAGTAACACCTTTTTCAATATAAGCAATATATTCCCTCATTCTCTACTCATTAAGGTAGGGGAATGAGATAAGACACGAAGGGATTCAGATTTTCATGGATCAACAACAAAATGAAGAGTAAAGAGTTGATTTATGGCATTAGCAAAGATAGCAAACTTAACACTTACTTTTGCAAAGGCTTCAAAGATGTCAAAAGAAGGTGGCAGTTGAGAAGCATCCTGTATTTCTTCTCTCATGAAGTGTTGAAATGTCATTGCAAGTTGCCTGAGGCCCTCTTTCTTATCTTCGGTCAGTTTGTTAATATCTTTTTTAAAGAAAAATAAATGGTACGATCACACAGTGAACTTTTAATGAATAATTTTCAGGTGTTCAGTGGTAGCTGTTAAACTAGATATTTCCTGCCCTAGATTCCATTCTGACAGAGAGCAAATACATAGCTTTTTTTATGACAAATCATAATACATACATTATCAATTAAATTCTGCCAAAGTTCATCTACAATATAAGATCAGCCACCTGTCAAAACAAAATATATACACATAGAGATGAAAAAAACATTAAAAACAAAATCAGTCAAGATGTCTGTTACCAGATTTTCTACATCATCCTGTATACATGCTCAAACCATGACAAATGCTTATTAAGTCAGTGAATTTAAGCAGACTTTTCCGTGAAAGAATTTATAACCAGGTCATGCCTAACTGGTAAACAGTACCATTTCAAAGGCAAAAAAAAAAAAAAAAAAAACAGAAAATGAGGACTGAAAAGTTTAGCTAAAGTTCAAATTGGCTAAATCTGTCACATATAAAGTACATGGGGAAGAAAAGATGGATCAACCAAAGAAATCTCAACTTCAAGTTATTTTCTGGTTAAATAAACAAGATATGATGCTGCTTCAACCCCAATAGAAGAAAGTTCCAAAGCCAATATCACATTTTTAGAAACTCAGTGTAATTTACCCCACAAAGGGGTGTTACGGCTAAGAGTGCACAATTTGATGATAACATTTGAGAGCATTTCACTGAAGGCAGTGAATATGACACTGCTTCTTAGAAAAGCTAATGTTCAGAGTGAAACACTGTGAGACATGTTAATTACTTAGCAGTAAAATAACAAGAAAAAATGAGTGATTAGCTCTTTATTAAAACTTGAAATAATACATCACATTGGACTACAGCGTAACTCTGCTGCTCATGTCAAGTTTACACATTTTCTTTAAATTACTTGTTCAACAGAACAATTATCCCAATTATTTCTTTTTTTCTTTTTTAAATTGTTTAAAAATATACATAATATAAAATTTACCTTAGCAACCATTTGTAAGTATACAGTTCAGTAGTATTAAATATACTCAAATTGTTGCACAGCCATCACCACCATCTCCATAACTCTTTTCAGCTTTTACAACCAAATTCTATACGCATTAAACAATAATTTCCCATTCATCCCTCTCCCCAGCCCCTGGTAATCACCATTTTACTTTCTGTTTTTATGATTTTGACTACTCTAAGTACCTCATATAAGTGAAATCACATAGTATTTGTCTTTTTATGACTGCCTTATTTCATTTTGCATAATGTCCTCAAGGTTCATCCATGCTGTAGCATGCGCCAGAATTTCCTTCCTTTTTAATGCTGAATAATACTCCATTGTGTACATATACCACATTCATCCATGGATGGACACATGCATTACTTCCATATTAGAATAATACTGCTACAAATATGGATGAATAAATATCTCGTCAAGACCCTGCTTTCAGTTCTTTTGAGTATATAACCAGAATCCAGGGTCAGACGTTAATTCTGTTTTTAATTTTTTAAGGCACCTCCCTACAGACTTCCACAGCAGCCCACACCATTTTACATTCAGAACCAACAGTGCACAAGGATTCCCGTTTCTCCACATCCTCATCAACATTTATAGTTCTTTTTCTTTTTGATAGTTGCCATCCTAATGGGTATGAGGTGGTTTCTCACTGTAGTTTTGATTTGCATTTCTCTAATGATTGGTGATTCTTAAATAATAACTTATCATTGGCACTTAGGATCCCATAACCATAAACTCTGTACTAGATCATCTTCTTTATCTCCATCCAGAAATATTAAACTGTGTAGCAAATTTACTCTATGAGTGGCAGTTCAGGAGAAGAACAATGCTCACTGCTGTCAGGCAGCCCATGTCATCTGTACCTTCTACTTTCCTGATAACCTAAAGGACCAGTGACCCTAAATGTTCCCTGGAACTGCCCCCAGACCCCCAATTCCTGTTCACATCACTGTTCCATTAAAAAAAAAAAAAAAAAAAAAACAAGAGTGCGAAGAGAATGAGGTAGAAACAGAAGAAAAATTATTTACTCAACTAAACTAAGGGTTACACTCCCCTTACTGCCTAAGCTGGCTCTTTATAAACTCCTATTGGCCAAAGCTATCCTGGAATAAATTAAATGAGCTAATGCTAGATTTGCCTCACATAATGGAGAGACAAAAAAAGTTAAAAATGAAGCAATTGACCAGCTCAACAAATAAATGATAGGAATTTTTTTTTAGACGCTGATAGAAAATCACTTACTTGACTCCAGATCATAAAATGAGTAAAGTTTCTCTGATTCAGAGGGGGTTTCTTCCATCTATGAAATAAAGGGGGAAAAACACCAAAATTAATTTAAGTGCTCTAATATGTAAATGAAAATGTTTGAGTATTTTTAGATACTTAACTGAAAGTCTATTACAAAGGTAATTTTCTATATAGTAATTTCTTCCTTTCGCTTTCTTAGAGTTGAATTATTTGATCAGTAAGTTAAAATAAAATAAAAATTGTGACTTAACCACCAGTTTAATTTATAAATGCAAAACTCTTTTACAAGAAGTTTTCATAAGTTCATTTTTTCCCCAAATCTATCTACAGACTTATAGTATTTTAAAGAATTTATTATTAATTATCATAAAAAAAGCAAAGATAAATAAAAATAATATTTACTACAAAATGTACAATCTTGGGAAAATTACTTAAACTTGAGTTCAGAGTCATCAATTTCCTTATCTGAAACAAAGGAGTAATAATAGCACTAATTCACTGGGTTGTTGTGGGGATGAAGTGAGGTATATCATGTTTCAGTTACCACAGGGCCTGGAAATAGTAAGCGCAATAGAAGGTAACTATTATTATAATTGTTTTCTATTAGATTTTGATTCAGTAGGTCAGGGATGGAGAATGACAACTATGCCTTGGGTGACTGTGAAGCAACTCATTTTTTTTCTATATTAATAAAGCAGCAAAAATGTTCACTCTCAAATGTAATAGTAATTATACTTTTCACATGCAGTGATTACAGAAATGCATAATGACAAAGTTGGTCTAAATTTATTAGTGCTTTAAAATAAATTTGTATTTTTTAGATCAACACAATGTACACATTTACAAATAGTAGTAAGTATATGTGGCAGATATTTTATATTCAGTCAAAAGATAATGTTCATTTGGTATTCCAAATCCATTTTTAAAAATTGAGATGTTCTTGACATACAATATTGTATTAGTTTTAGGTATACGATAATACTTGTATATTCTTAAAACTGTGTATAAAATTTTATAGCCAAAAAAAATTGACAAACAACAGGACAGAACAGAACTGGAGCCTGCAATAATTGAGAAAGAGATATTCATGAATATCTAAAGCCTGAAGAGCTAAACCCCAAAAATCTCTGGGAGGTGTCATCAGAGGGGATTTCACAGAATCCACTAGCTATTTTGGAAGAGTAAGGAAAACAACTAAAGAAACGATTTCATCAAATCTTGGCTATAAATAAAAAAATCTTCCACATAAGATTAATTACCTAATTAAAATCTCACTTGAATAGGAAACCAAAAAAATTATATATTTGCCCTGTACATTAGTTCACAGTAAAAAAGAAAGTCACTGTAACAGACATTACGAACATCTCATGCCCCAAATATACAGGACCTTATGTCTCCATCCCCAAGAGATCATACAGGGCCTTCAAAAAGGGGCCATGCACTTCATCACTGCCACTGATGCCACGATTAATAGAAAAACAGCAAGTGTTTGTCTTAAGATACTCCCTGGAATAACCCACCTTCTGCCTTCACGTGGATTTAAAATTCAGCCTTAAATAAGAATAATAAAGGCAACTGTGAGTGCTTTTGTTAAATAAAAACCCAAGAGTATTTCACAAGTTTTTTTACTCACAAGTTTGACAACAACTCTGCCAAGAAGTCGGACAGAATCTGGAGGATACCTGGGTTTGCAGCTTTTAAGGCATTTGCATTCCCGCTTGTGGTCCTGCCAAGCTTTTTTCTGTTAAGAGTGGACAAACAAGACATAAAAATTTAACTTTCATTTATACTGATTTTGAACATTGAAAGTTATCAACATTAATTTCACCTCAACAGCCTAACTATAAATGGAAAACAGAAAATGAAAGCAATTTTCTAATACCATTAATGATCCAGCACTCAGTCGTTTCCAAAGTATGCAGTTACCAGGTATAGACATTGCCAGCTTCCATTTACCTCTGTCCTATAATTTGCTCCCTGGTTATTACCTGGCTGGTGGAGTCCAAAGAAAGAATCATTATGATTGTTTAATAATTTATAAGACAGTCTTTTATTTGATTAAATAGGATTCAATAATAGTGATTTTGAATACAAAAACAAAATAACACTCCAAATTAGAAAATAAAACACATGATTTAGGAAAATCAAAACAGAGCAGATAGATTTCTGAATTTCCATCTACTACAGTGAGTAGAGAAATATCAGAAGTGCTAATGTAACAAAAAAATAAAAAATCTTGTTTTTGAAGATAACAGAGAAAGAGGTTATTAGCTAAAGTGACGAAATGTCCAGTTTGCTCAGGACTGTCTTGTTATTTATGCTGTCCTAATTATTTCATTCAGAAAGAAAAATGTAATTTAGATGATAAATTATATGGTCACTTAACCCACAATCCTAGCCATGTGCTGGTGGTGTGGCTTAAAGAGACCAGTGAGCCAGTCACTGATCCTGCAAGACCAGGGACAAGAGGACTAACGGGAAGGCCATTCTCTCCCTGAGTCTTGGGTCAGAAATGCCATGGCTTCCTTCATATAGGCTTACTTCCTTTTAAAATTAAATCCAGAGTATCTAGTATTGAGCCCTGCTGAGGAAGACAGCTAGACCAAATGCCTAATAGGTTCTGTTCCAACTGAGAGCTGGGAGTTCTATCACTGAAATGCCTGGTGCTCACACCACTTCCTATTTCAGAAATTATATATCTGCCTCCCAACTTCTGGGCCAATAGAATCCCCCTCGGAAGAACTCTCTCTTTTCCACTTATGGCGCAAATATGCAGCACAACCAAAAATTTCTAAAGAGCTGCAGCTACTTTGAAATTGTGAATCAGGTTCAAGTTTAAGCCAGCATTTTGCTCAGAAAGACTTACCTGTTTCAATTTGCTGAGTGAAGGTATGGTTTATCTGCTGCTACCTCCTAATAACCCAAATCCTGAAAATTGTTTACCAGAGGTAAACACAGCACTTCTATTATCATCCCCACCCACACTTATCTCACCTTATTCCCACTATGGCATGTTTATAATCTTTTTTTTTCAATATTTATACTTCACTCACTTCTAAACAAGACTAAGGTACTTCAAATTAAAGATGTGTATGAAATAAGGTTGCAAAATTAAAAACATGATGTCAAAATTATGAAAAAAATCCTCTAGCATTTACTTAACATTCTACTGTGTGTCAGACACATGACTAAGCAATTAAAAAGAATATTTCATTTGATTTTCACAATAATACAAATGGTAGATATTATCCTTATATTAAGGATGAAGAAAGTAAGCCTCAAGAGCAGAGATCTAACCTCTAAGCTACATAAATACAAAAGGACAGAGTAAAAATTCTATTTAGTATGCTAAACATGAGAGCTAAATAATTACAGTGTTGTGTGCTACAAGCAAGTTGCCTTACAAGCAAGGCAAGGCAAAAAAAACAAAAAACAAAAAAAAAGGCGCAATGGCTTATATAATTCGCATCTGACAGAAAAGAAAAACACATTGCTTTACCAAGTATTAAATCACAGGAGGATTTTATTGTGAGAATGCTAATCAACATACTGGACAATGTCTTCAACAACAGTTTACAACTCTGATGGCCTTTTATACAGCCACTTCTAATGTCAGTACTCACTAAAAGGCATAATATTAAAATGTAACTCAGCGGTGGGGAAATGTCACTATTGTTCAGGAGGCTAGTCATAGAATAGAAATTAGCAATTACCAACATGTATAAGACCCCCTAAAAAAATACAGTTCCATTGTCAAATAAGTTTGAAGAACACTACATAATGTAGACCCTGCTTAGAGATTCGAAATATAGTTAGCTTACCAGAAATTCTAAAAAGCTCTGCATTAAAGAACCTTGTCTAGATTAGTTAACACAGTTTCCCACGATTATAATTGCCATCTTTGGGAAGTCAGGTTGGCATATGCTGACTCAGACATACATACACACTCTCTTTCCTTCATCTGGTCTTTGAATGAGACTGGGTTAAGTAGACAAATTCTCCATCATTTCATGCTGACAGGAAACTAGAGTGTTGACATTCATGATTACTGACCAAAAGGAGAACCACATCTTTGGTGGAAGAGTTTTTGTTTGGCATTAAAAGTCAAGAAGCCTGATAGGTGCCCTCAATGCACCAGCTGTGTGTGCGGGAATGAACTACAGTGCCAGCGAGTCTCTGAGAAAGCTCCTTTGGTTCTGCTCAAGGCCTGAGTAAGTGGCCCGCTGAAAAAGAACTGCACCTACTGAAATAAGGCTGACATAATTTGGACCAAAATATATTAAGGGTAGATTTTAACCAATACTTATCTCAACTACAAAGGATCACCCATTACTGCTTTGTTAAAACCTCCAGTTTTAAGCAGCTCATCCTCCTGGTAGCTTCCCAGGGTGAAGTAACTACAAAATGTACCCCTAGGTAACAAATCGACTAACCTGTCAGGTGGCATTATTTAAACATACAAATTTTAGAAAATTCTTGTCAAAAGTGATTTTTAGGACTGTAACATAATTTATATTGAGCTCTGTTTTCTCAACAGTAATTAGAAACTAAACAATGTTTCTCATAACTATTCCTAGATGGCTACATGAAAACATCAGACAACATACTTATCTTACCATTTGCTTCAGCAAAAAAGATGTTCATTCTTTTCATCTAAAAGCCAAATCAGATCTATATAAATATGAAAAGCAATCATACAACTTGAAACTGGTCTGTAATACAGTATCAACTTTACAGGCCACTCCGTTTACCATGATAGTAAAATCCATGTTTTTAAAGCATTAATTGTTAGGATTTATTGTTCAGCTTCACCTATCATATCTTATAAGCCATACTAGTATAAGCATACCAAAAAAAGGCTTAAACCAAATCTTTAAGTAACTGCATTTGATTTTGAAGCAAAACCCCACAAGCATACAAAAACTTTAGGCATTATCTTCACTCTACAAACTTTAATCCTGGTCTAGATTTCAATGGCACATTATATATTTGCCAGTTCCTCAAACTTCTTGATTTATTTTTTCCTGTTTTCTTTCATTACTGCAAATACAGGATATAATTAAGATTTTGTTCACAATACTGATTGTAATGTTTTCTGTTCTTAGTGTTGAAAATTAACAATGATGTACAATAAGGACTAATTAGCATAAAAGACAAAGGAAATGAAAATATTGTGTTGAGAAACAAGACAATGGGAAACAAGAATTTTAGATGGAAAAAAAGGAAGTTGTGATTCAATTCCATTTTTCAGTACATGCATGACTCAAAAAACAACTTCAGAATCTATACAGTTTCATGTTTAACAGTATTTCTATTGATTCAGACCATAAACTAATTAACTAAATCAATAGTTCTCAATGGGGATCATCCTAATCTTGAGAGCTGTTTGGGAAATTTACAGTGGCATTTTTGTCTGTCACAATGCTTGGGAAGCACCATGGGCACTTAGTGGCTGGGAACCAGAGATGCTGGACATGCTGTGTAGGGCAGTTCCATACAGTGAGGAACTGTTCCAAATACAACGCAACTTCTAAATGTCCAATTAGACATCCTATAAAGGTAACAAACTTGTTTGTAATTATCTGAGCCTAGAACTAAACCTCCTCTTCTGTATAAAAACAAAAAGCTTGTTTTTACAGGCTTAATAGCACTGAATATTCTCGGTAAGTCAAGAGAAGATTTCATTTGAAAAACTTTAGCAAAAGTTATTTAACATTTCATACAAGCATATCACTGAAGGCAATGCCACTTAAAGTATCTGCATTACTAATAAAACACATTTTCTGATCTCTATTTTGTTCTTCCTTTTTCACAGTGACTCTGGATAGGTGCATGTATATGACTTCTTAGTCTATGTCTTTTAGTCTAGTCACACGTGAGCAGTTATACTAAAATACGTATTATTTTATTAAAGTTGTTTTAATTTTCTTTCTCCTTTATGTTCCAGTTATGGCATTATATTGATATTTAATTTTGAAGATATGTAACTAGGTAGATTGTAATATCTATGAAATTTCATTTCAAGATAGTAGAGAGTACAATAAAAATGGTCATAAAAGGTGGAGTTGGTTCTGAGGACTGCAAACTCCAGATATAGAATAATGCTACACATACTTATACACACCACACACATACATAAAAATGTGTTTTTAAATACACAGCCTGAGATCCACCCCAGAAATCCTGACAGCACCGATGAGATAGGACCAAGTGTCTGAACTATTTTCAATCACTGCGGGGGGTCCCATGTATAGCTAAGGTTGAAAACCCCTAAAAGCAACAAATGAACAGGACAAACAAACAGAGACTCATGAACATGGACAATAGACTAGTGGTTACCAGAGGGTAAGGGGGAGGGGAAAACGGGGGAAGTAGATGGGGTAAAGCGTGTCAAATATGTGGTGACAGAAAGAAATCTAACTATGGGAGGTGAACACAGTGTAAATATATATATATGCCTTATTGTTAAAGTGTACAGCTGAAACTTATTGGATTTTGTTAATCAATGTCACCATAAGAAATTCATCCATTCATTCATTCACTTAAAAAAAAAAAACCCGAGCTAGACAAAATTTAAAAGGAGGCCATCAAATGTGTTAAATAGATGAAACAACAAAACACTATTCTACACTTACCATTAACTGTTGCCTACAGAAATGAACATTTTATAATACTGAGGTAGGGAAAGTGTTTCTAAGAAGGACATAAAACCCAAAACCATAAAGGAAAAGATATACATATTAAACTACATGAAGATAAATACCTTTTTCACATCAGAAGGAAAAAAAACCTAATACCACAAACAAGGTTGAAAGAGATAAAGGATAAACCAGGAAAACAAAATCTAAAATATGTAGATAGTATTAAATGTCTCCAAAAACTATGTCCTACAAAATCACTAAGAAAAGGATGAACATTTCAATTAAAAAAAAAAAAGATAGAAAAAAAATAAATGACATGAATAGAAAACTTGTGCCTAAAAAAGAAAAATCAACAAGCAAAAAACACAAAACACACCAATGATAAAAGAAATGCGAACAGAAACAAGATAACATAGGTGACTGATTAGTTTAGTGAAGGTGGATGAAACTAACAGTATTTATAAGTGTCTAGGGGAGAGGGAAGTGGGGGCTCTGTGTAATAATAAGATCGGTAAGTTTCTCCTATCTCTCTCATGAGTAGTAATAAATTTCAAAATTGTTCATCTGCATATTGTTGGCACAGAAGTAATATTATAATGCAGTTAATCCTAACAAATTTCAATAATGTAAAGAAATAAGTTTCAGAATGCTCATCATAGATTTAACATATTGAAAAATTGGTAATAATTTTTCAGCTTTTCCTAAAAGAAAAAGCTATTTTTTGTCTTTCTCCTTGTACTTTCTCAATACTGTTTGAATTCTCTACAAATATCATGTATTATATTTATAAATAAAAGCAAATATAATTACATTATATCTTGCATAAGGTAAGATGCATTTTTATACGAAAGAGAAAGTTACTGTTTAATAAACACTTAACTTTTTAATGTTTATTTGGAAAACATGGTTGTAGCTCAAAGAATGGTTTAAATGCATGAATATTTAAATGCTAAAAAACACTTCAGTGAATTCTTTTATAATATTTATGCAATCTTTTGTAATGCAAAGACTCATTCAAGAAACTTTAATCAATTTTTCCTTTGTTACGTCTAATTTTCTAAAATAAGTGTACTACCAGTTAAGAGCATCTTGCATTCATCAGGTATTCAATAGATATCTCATGATTTATTCTAAAACTAGTACCATTCAGGAGATGCAATTTGCTATATGTTTATCACTGACTATTTAAAGTAATGTCATCCAAAAAGAACAAAGGACAGTAAAACCACTAACAATTCTTTTTTGACCAGTGTGAGATGTTCTTCAGTGCTTGATTACAAAAAGAGAGATGGTACAACAGAAAGAGAAAATCAATTTACTTCATTCTTACTTAAAATAACCTTTACACTATTATTATAACATTTCTCTCCCCTTCTTGGATACAGAGTGACTACAAGACAATAATTCACTTAATTATTAGATTCTGGTTGGAGAAAATACTCATTTCAGAGCAGCTTATTATTGTTTAGGATATTAGAAGGGTTAATATGTATGGAGCCTAGTTTGGGTAAAACACATCTAATTCATGACCTGGGCTCAGCAGACATTCAGTAAGAGGACTGAATTCAGTGATTTCAAAGGTAGAATCTCAATGATAAAATCTGTGATTTTTTAATACCACTCCTAACCAATATCTGACCTATGTCAAAATAGGTTTGAAACCTGCCCACATTAGGCTTACATAGAACTGAAACAGAACTGAGTATTTTTCTCAGATTTTGGGTCACTAAGAATTAATTGACTTGAGATATATTTTTAAAAAAGAATTCTTTGAAGCCAGCTATTCAACAATTCCATTTGTGATTAATAATCACCATTAATTGAACATCTTCTATGTGAAACAATGCCATAATTTTTTTCCACATATGCATGACTCACCCCTCTCACAATCAATCATCTACGCAGGTTTCCTATGGGCAAAAGTTAGGATAGTGTAGTTGCCATGAAATTTGCAGGAAAGAAAAGAAACCCAACAGCTTTCCATTCACTTACAGACTCCTTAACAGCAAATAAATAATACTTTCTTCCTTAGGCCTTACATGTAATCCAATATTGAATTACAGGTTGGCAGATGAAGGAAGATCTGAAAAGTTGGAATCTGAGAAAAGGAAACTGGAATGCTAAGTAGGTTGTCTAACCAGCGACAGTTGATTGACAGGTATTGATTGAAACCGTGCATAAAATCTCCGTAGAGCATGCTGGAGACCTAGGATAGACGTTAGACTCAACACTCTAAACGCTCACTGAATGCTGTACCAAATGCAGAACAAGAACACCTTCCCGTCTAATCGAATTAGACAGATAAGAACATCTAAAAAGACAGACTGACGCAGGAGGGTGGTCACAGGGCATGAAACTGACAGAAGAAAAGAAGAATTAATACTTCTTAGGAAATGGGAATTATGGTCTCCTGGTTAACTGAGGAACCATATAAGTAATAACATTAGTGCTCCAACGCCAGTCCTGATGCCGTGTAGGGTACAGCTCAAATCCATTCTGCAACTAGTTTTTGTAAAATTTTATTGAAACATATTCACAGTTTATACTCACTGATTTCATACTATGACATCAGAGTGGAGTAGTTATGACGAAAAATCCTATGGTCCACAAAGCCTAAAATATTTGTTATCTAGCCCTCTACAGAAAGTTTGCCAACCTCTCTGATCTAGTGAGAAATTCTATCAAGATGGAATGATCCAATTGATATGTTTTAGTTGGAAGAGCAAAATATATCTTTCACTTCTACAGACTTCCAATCTTCTTTGAAAGAAACTTCCATGCTACGTTAGTCAAAATGTCAGTGCCAGGTTCTAGTTGAACATGGAAGGTGAGGTGCATGCATTTTATGTCCCCAATGAAAGTACTTACCAAGTTTTTAACTCCCAAAGTGAACTAGAAGGGCTATCAATGGATAAGGGGTTTACCCTTGTTTCTGTAAGAAAGTGGGGACAAGAGGACAGAGTGCAGGAACAGGTCAAGGGGGCCCCCTCAAAGGACATCTATCTTCTAAGTATTTTCTGAGAAGGAAGCCACACAGAACCCCAACAAGGATCTATAATTGAAGACAGAGAAAGGGATTGAAAAGTGGCTGGAAAAGAGAGAATTAACTCCAAAGCTGTATAGCAGTCTCCAAACACCTCCTTACTTGAGCATAATTTTGAGTAAGCAGTGGAGTGTTAAAATGGAGAGTCTAGTTTAATTTAATGCTAAGAATGGCTCTCATTTAGACCACTGCTTGAGCCTTCTACTTGGTCTTCCCGCTCCACTCTTAGCCTCTTATAATTGTTTCCACAAACAGCATTCTCATTCTTTGAGTGGCTTAAAGATTGTGATCACTTTAGTACAGAGAAAGAAATGTGAGCTATGCGTACTTAATGGCTCTACAGTAAACAATATTTTTAAACAGTTTATTGAGATATAATTTACATTATAATGAATGTACTCATTTTAAGAGTATAGTTTGATGAGTTTTGACAAATACATATACACACTCATGTAACCAACACCAAAATTAAGATATAGAATGCTTCCTTTATGCCCCTTTACATTCAAGCCCTCCATCCCTGGCAACCAGAGATGTAGTCTCTATCACTGTAGATTAGTTGTGCCTGTTCTAGAATAGCATTACTTCTTGCAGTCTCGCCTTATTCTCTCAGTACAGTGTTTTTTGATATTCACGCATGTTACTATATCAATAGTTTGTTCCTTTTAATGGTTGAGTAATAGCAGTGTGTGTGTGTGTTCAACCTAAGAGTAGATTGCTAAGTTACTTGGCAAGTGAACATTTAACATTTTTAGAAACTACCAAACTTTTCCAAAGCAGATGCACCATTTTATATTCCTACCAGTGGTATATGAGGTTCGTTGCTCCACATCCTTGTCAGAACTTGGTATGGTCAGTCTTTTTCATTTTAGCCTTTCTACTGGGTACATAATGGTATCTCATTGTGCTTTTAATTCTCATTTTTCTGCTGACTAGTGATGTTGATCATCTTTTATTGCATATATTATATAAGTGTCTCTTTAAATGTTTTCTCCATTTTACTGGGTTATCTTAACTATTGAATTGTAAATGTTTTTTAAAAATTCTAGATACAACTCCTTCATCAGATACATGTATGTTGTGTGTGTGTGTGTGTGTGTGTGTGTGTGTGTGTGTGTGTGGCTTGCTGTTACATTTTATTAATGATAATGATGTCTTTCAAAAATAAAGGATCAATTTTGATAAAGTCCAATTTATCAATCTTTCTTGTAAGGTTAGTGCTTTCTGAATCCTGCCTGAGAAACTTTATCTATACCAGGCCCAACGATTTTCTCCTAAGTTTTCTTCTAAAAGTTGTATAACTTTAGCTTTTAAATTTAAGCCCATAATCCATTATGAGACTTTATTTTTGATATTCATATAATTTCTTTCCATGTGCATATCCATCATAATTTGTTGAAAGAATCTCCTTTCGTTACTGATACCTTGACATCTCTGTGGAAAATCAATTGGCCATGTATGTGTGCGCTTACATTATTTATATCTTTATTTTCTCTATATTATGATGTTTGTGTATCTTAAAAATCTTTCTGGCTGGGAGAGCCTGCCCAATGAGCCCTCTGGAGCATGTCTTTGATCTGCAAAGTAACCAATCCAGAGCCCTACATCCCCCCTCCAATTTAAAAGTCCTAGAGCAAGGTACCGGGCAACTAGAGGCCACTCCTTTAGCCTCAAGCCCTCTGGCATTATTCCGACTAGCCCAACTCATACAGCTTACCCTGCCTGCCTTGCCTTTCCCAAAGAAACACTAATAAAGGCTCTGGCCCCGTCTTTCCCCTGATCCTACTTTCTGCCTCCTGAGTACTCTGAGGCTTCCCATGAGGTCCATGTGACAATCCATGCCTCCTGTTTCTAGAACCTATGAGTATACTAAACCGTTTTCCTGTACCTGTGTCCTCTCTTGTGGCCGCACCTATGACATAAAAGAACAAGGTCTATTTCTGGACTCTATTCTGTTCATTGCTGCATATATCTGTCTAACACCAGTACTATGCTCTCTTCATTACTGTAGTTCAAGTCTTTAAATCAGGTGGTCCAAGCACTCCAACTTTGTTCTTCTTTTACATAAGGACTCAGTTTAAGTCTTTTGCATTTCCATACATCCTTACATCTGTCTAATCTATTGACAAACTCTTCCAGCTGCACCTTCAAGATATGTGTCAAATGCAGTCATTTCTTACCACCCCTCCTGACCAATCAGAGCTCCTGATGAGATCAGTGTCTGGCATGTACTGAGTTATCAACTTGTGTGAATTAATGTGTCCATGAGCAGTCTCAGCCGGCTCTTCCTTTAAAAGATATCCCAAACCTACCCAGTTCTCTTTGCTGCTAGTACTCTAGTCCTAGCCACCACAACACGGTGACCACACTACTATAATAGCCTCCTAACTGGTTTCTCAGCCTCCACCTTGGCCCTCCTTATACCTGTTCCCATAACCGTCAGAAAGGTTCCTTTAAAATCTCAATCAGGCCAAAATATTGATCCTTCTTACCCCTTAGAACCCTGTAATGGCAGCCCATCACACATAAAATGTATATTTTTAACCATAGCAAAAAAAGGCCTCATAACCTGGTCCCTCCTATCTCTCTAATCTTATCTTCTATGACTCCCTTTGTGGCTTACTCTGGTCCACTCTCCTGGCCTTCTTATAACTTCCTTAGACATAACATATTTACTCCTGCTTTTATGTATAATGTGCATCCAGCCTGAAACTCTCCTCCCAATCAATGCATCTCGATTAGGTCTTTCAGGTCTCCACTCAAACGCCATCTCTTGACAGGTCTTAGACATGCAGAGAGACAGACAGACATATACAGAGATAGATATCTCTCTATACACATAGATATAGCTCTATCTTTCCCTCAGTACCTGTATATTAAATATAAGATACACAGTATATATGTACATAATATACATATATCAAATCATTAGGTTTTATACCTAAAACTGATTAAATATTATGTCAATTATATTTCAATTAATAAATAAAAATTACTATAGACAGATTATTTAGAGATAATGTAATTTTTATGATCTAATTCCAACCAACAAGCATCACTATGAGTGCATTCATTCATTCACTCAACAAATGATGCTACATCTGCAGCCGTGAACAATGTACAAAGCACACCCTTAAGAAGCTTGACCGTCTAACCATAAAAACTTGCAATTAAGCCAAAATTTCTCTATTATACAGATAATTAAATTTCTGTATCATAAAGGAGGGACACAAACTAGTCTCGGGGGTTTAGGAAAGGGAGCAACATTTAATCGGAGTTCTAAAGGATAAACAGGAGTTCACTAGTTAAGGGGAGAGGTCTGGGTCCAGGCCCAAGGACGTACACAGTCAAAGGCCCAGAAGTAAAAGCCTGGCAAAGTCCTCAAGTTTGAATTCCATTCCAAAGGCTATAAGTGGCCCAGGATTTTAAGCTGCTCAGTGACCAATCATGCTTACGTTTCAAAATAAAATAATCACTCTGGGTCCTATGTAGAAAACAGAATAGAAGCTGACAAGAGTGAAAGACTGCAGCTATTCTAGGAAAGAAATCACGGTAACACACACAGGAGTAGTGGTTGAGAAACTACAAAGAAGTGAACCAATTCAGATCTCTAGGTGGTAAAATCAGGAGGGCATGGTGATCAACTGGATATGGAGCCAAAAAAGGATGTAAATCAGAAATAATGCGCTCTGGCAACTCGGAGTGCTGTGTGGTTGATGAAATTATTCACCGAGGTTGAAACGTGAAGGTTTAGGGGGAAGATAAGACACTCAGGTTTAGACGTATGGCATCTGACATACCTGTGAAATATCCAAGTGCAGGTGCCCTGTCAGATATGGGTCTGGTGCTCAGGAGAAAGGAGGAGACTAGAGATGGAGTTTTGAGAATGATTAATGCACAGGTGCCAGCTGAAATCATGGGAATAGATGGGATCACTCACCAGGAGAACGGAAAGTGAGAAAAGAAAAATCAGGGCCCAGACATTTTTAGAAGTCAAAAAATAAATACAATCAAGTAATTTTAATCTTTATATAATATTCTCTTTTTAGTTACAATTAGATATGAAGACAACTTCTCCACACAGTATTTTGTACATCCTAATCAGCCTGAAGCCTGGCAAAGAGCTATTTATGAAATAAAGAACTTGGTTCTCTTCATCACCACTATTTCGGGTACGATGTTCTAGAAACCAACTTATTAAATCACCCTGTTAAGTGCTTACTAGGGTGGGAGTCATCAAAAATTAAATCATTCTACAGCTAAGCATAAACTCAAAAATATGATTCACATTTTTACAGAGGCCTATAATTATCAACATAAAAGAGCCTCTGCTAATATAGTACTTTTTAAAAATATATGAACTGCAATTTGATGCAGTACCCAGCTGCTTATTTTGCTCAGCAATTAATTCAATTAGAAATGTACATATTATAAATCAAATTAAATCCAGGAGAGGTGAAATAATAATTGGTGAATTTACTTGAAATTAATTTATTGCTATCAATTGAAATATTGCCATCAATATTGAAAATTTTAGGAATGCTTTTTTATAAGAAAACTTAGCCTGCTCCTCCCCTTTGATCTCATAATCATTTGTGATGTTATTATTATGCCAACATTGAAATAAGGCTGGTTCTCCTATATAATTCCTCTATTACAGTATATGACAACTCATAACAAGGTATACACAGAGGAATACAAAGCCACTGATTAGAAACTATTTTGGCTAATATCAGAAACAGTACTGTACATAGCAGTAAATATATCTGTATACGTGTATGCTGTATATGAAGCACAGACTTGGTGTGGTGTGTATCCTCCACTCACTAAAGAAACATACAGAGACAACCTCTGGAAAACAGAAATAAGGATGGGAGCTGGAGAAGACTTTTACTTTTGACTATGTATTATTTTATGCTGTGTTGATTTTTATAATAAAAATGTATCCTTGTATTGCTTATGATTAAAAATAAAATGTGAAAACCAATGGCATTGATACTATCCATATGGGCACAAAGGACAATACCCTTTAATACTTCAATAGCCTCTCATAAACAACTCATTGATGGCAGAGCACCGCACATCTAATGCTAAGCTAGTGAAGCAAAGTTATGTCCCCCTAGGGTAAACGTATCATAGATTTTATGCTACAAATTCATATCTTCAATATCAATTTCCATTCCAAGTTCTTTAGCCTACTGTTCATTACTGCTCATAGTCCAGTTTGTCAATTTAATTATGTGCTGCTTTGTAGGTATCCACAATAATTACAATATTAATGTTGCACCTTAAGGTTGAGTTAAACAGAGCAGTTTAAATGCATATGTTCTGGCCAGTCTTTGACTCCCAATCCCACCTCTACACACACACCCCAACCCCCACACACATATAAGCATATGCACTAGCTGGTGTTATATATAGTATCTTTCATGGTATTTTCCCATTACCTTCTACAGTATATCTAATGGTGACATTATTATTGATGCTACAGTAAACAGCTAATATATGTGGCAAGAATACAAGCACTACAATGAATCAAAATGACATATCCACCCACCACACTCCCTCTGCTCAATCTAATCAGATAATGAGTCTGTTTGGTTTTTTTTTTCCCTTGTACTATAAAAGGAGAAAGTAAGCATGAGGGGAAAATCATTCATAAAAACAAGGGGAAAGTAAAAGTAAATGTTCAGGTCATTGAGAATAGAAAGAAAGTACATCTTTGAGGTTTGTGTCAAGAAACACATTAAATCATAGATTCTGTACGTAGTCTTAGCTTGAAGTTTTCCAAAACACAAATTCTGTTTCACGTGAATAAATTAGCTAAAACATAAGCCTTAAACAGTCTTTCTAGAATGTACTGTAGAGAAAAAGTCTGGGTTTCTTTTCATTTTTTTCTTTTTGTTATTATTATTGCTAGTGATCTTACATAAATTAGATGTCTTTTTAACTTAGACAGAATTTTTGGTTTACAAAATGGGGTAAAAATAATTCAATTATTTTTCACATTCCCTATTTTATTAGAAAAGCATTACTCCTAACCTTCTATTTTTGTATTTTTTGTGTCGTGTTCCTTGGGAACAGAGTGCATCTTTATTAAAAATAAAACAAAATCTGGAAGGGATTTTACAATACAAAAAGGAAAACTACACATAATCAGAATATTAGAGCAAGAACAACTTAGGCTTAGAAGAGAAATTAGAAGTCTGAATTCTGACTACCTAGGTTCATTTCCTGAACCCCAGAACCTACTAGCTACAGGATGTTTGGCAAGTCATTTGCCACTCCACACATTTGCCATTCAGTTTCTTTATTAGTGAAACAAGCATAATAATAGTACCTAGCCCTCTCAAGATTTTTGTAAGAGTAAACATAATATAACAGTGTCTGGCACATAGTAGATGTCCAATTAATATTAGCTCTTATTAGTAGTACAGATTAGAAAACCAAGACGCAGAAATTTTAAGTGTTTTCTCTGGGATAATTTAACTAGCTAATGGTAGTGTTGTCAATAAAACTTGGGTGCTCTCATTGTTTTGTATGTTTTGTTTTTTTTTCTATTAAAATCACTCGCACTATTTGTAGCTTGGAGAAATTACTTTCAAGAGAGAATGTGAGATAGCAGAAAATCCCTCAGATAAACAGGACCTAGATTTAAAAGACGGAAATATCACACACACACACACACACACACACACACCCCAAAATAAGAAACAAAAGGATGGGGAGGGCAATGACATAGACAGAAAACCTCCAATTAGACTTTTTATTATGACACAATTCATTAGAGCATAATTATATTTCTTATTAGATGATTAATCAGAAGGTTAGAAGAAAAGGTCATGTTGAATATTAATTATACACCCTTTAAAGAATGTCAATGATATTAACAGCCATACTCTCACAGACTGTCAGTTGTTGTAAATTAACTCAAACTCTTGGAAGCCAATTTGGCATTATCTTTAAAAATTCAAAATGCATATATCCTTTTAATAATCAATACAACCGAGAAGAAATTATCATGCAATTAATTTGCAGAAGTATGCAAAAAAGTGCAGAAAAGATACGTGGTGCATTAATGGCAATATGAAATATTGGAAAATACTGAGGCATTCACTACTGGGAAAAGTATGATTATAGTGCCTTCATATAATGGAATAAGAAGGATGATATGAAAAATTTCTCTAGATAGATTATTAAGTGAAAAACAAAAGTATACAAGAATTTGTGCCAAAATAATCTTTATGCTTTTTTTTAAACAAAGGATATAGACATATGAATATGTTTGCACAAGAAAATAGAAAATGCTGTGAAAACACACAAGAAATCAAGGGTTATCTCTGGGAAACTGGATTGAGGTCAGGAGGACAAGAACATGGAGAATAGTAAACATTTACTTTTCTTTTATGATATATATAACTTTACATATATATTAAATATGTATTTGTATTTTTTACCATATACACGTATTATTTTAAAACTAAAGGTAAATAATAAGTTAAAGTAAATCAAAGATGGTGAAGAAATGGAAGTAGGTCGACAGGCATAATGGAGGACAAATCTAAGCACTGGAGAACCTGAGGGAGTCACTATGCACAGCTGAACATTCTTACCTGGCACTTAGCACTGCAGTATTTGGCAACTCGGCACTGAGAGCATCGCATCAGCTTTTCCTTGCTGTTAAAAAAAAAAAAATTTCATATTATGAAATGAGAACCATATATGACTGAAAAACGAAAACACAAATCAACATATTGATGCCAACATGTTCTGCTCACTCCATCTGTATGGTCCTGTAAGACTAGATTTAATACTGATGAACATTCCTCACCTTCAACTTGAGACATGTACATAATAACTAATGTTCGTTTCTTAATTGTGATGAAATATACATAAATATAACATAAAATTTACCACTTTAACCATTTTTAAGTGTACCGATCAGTGTGCTAAAAACACAATTCAAGGGCCAAAATGGAGTCATTTATGCTAAGCTCCACATCATCAAACAAGGACGTAATTACAATTTCTAATGTGCATGAGAAATTGTGTGGTCAGTACTTGTTGGGTAATCCGCCTGACAGACCCCTGCCATCACCTAAAGGAAAGTGACCTGCAAACCAACTTACTTTCCCACCTACCACAGCTTCCTTGTTCCTGCTTCCTTCTGCCTAGAAAAGTCTTTGATTTTACAGCTCTTTGGAGCTCCTTTCTATCTACTAAATTGGATGCTGCCAGTTCATGAATCATTAAATAAAGGCAATAAGATTTTCAAATTTATTCGGTTGAATTTCATTTTTTTAACAAGTGGCATTAAATACATTCACATTACTGTATGACCATTACCACCACTAATGTTCTTTTTTTGCATAAATTTATTTAAAATTCAAAAATTCTCATTAAGACAAAAAAACCACTTCATTGGGATTTAAACTTTTCAATATAAAATTCAGAATCCAGTTCATCAACGAGCTAAAAGTATCCCATAACCTTCAAATACAAAAATTTTACGAGTTAACTTATAACTTAATTATGAATATTCTCTTTCTGGGAAATGATTTTTAAATTCCATTAAATTCAAATACTACTTCAGGCATGCTGAACTGGGATGCTCCAAAGTTATGTTTTCCCATATCGCTTGAATAAGAAAAATGCAAAAATGGAGAAAAACTTGAATTATAAAATAAAAATAAATCTGATGACAAATTAATAGTGACAACAAACAGGATGGTGAATATCTTCAGAACATCTATGACAAAACAAGAAAAATCTTTCTAAGCACTTCTGATGTGCCAGGTACTATTCCAAGTCATTTACGTCTATTGACTCACATTCAACTTCAAACAGTCCTATAGGTAAGCAGTCTTTTATACCCACTTTTGGAGATACATCAATACATTTTCAAAAGACAAAGAAAAGTAGATGGAATAGTGCAAATTGACTAAAGAAACACACCAGAAAGTGCACATGGCAGGCAATGCTGAAAGGGTAAGAAAAGAATTTTATAGAGAATCAGAACTTAAATATACCAGGTACCTCACCCCTGGGAGAGCAGGATAAGATATTACGCATAAAACATGAGAAGAGGTTAAAAGCTTAAATAAAGCAAAGTCAAAATGCCTCCTACCTCCAAGTATAGAATTATAGCTGCCAGATATCAACACTCCAGGCAACAACCCGAATCCAAGCAATCTAGCCCTGCAGTTCTTGCTTTTTAACCGTTATACTGTACCACCACTCTTAGATAAAACTGGATAAAAAATAAAATCCACCCATAGGCTGTTTACAAGACATACTTCAAAAGAAAAATGTACATAAAAATGAAAAAAATATATATAAGCCAAATAATTTGGAAAAAAGTCTGTATAATTATATCAATATCAGAAGAAAAAAAGACTTTAAGGTTAAAGATGTAATTAGAAATAAAGGTGAATAAGTAATGATAAAAGAAGCCAGTCACCACGTAGTAGGTGGTGCACCCAGGCTCAAAATAGATCAATTGCAAGTAACAGATCTAAGGAAACAAATGACCAATACACAAAAAGTTAATACATGTAAGGTCCTCAAAATAGTGCCTGGAATACAGTAGGTACCATATAATCATTAGCTATTACTATTAAAGATATAAAGGCTTTTTCACAAATTCATAGACCAAGCAGATAAAGAATAAGAAGCTCTTTAATTCACTTGATTTCATGCAACACACAGACCCTTGCACCTGTTATATGAATGTGCATTCACGTACTCTTCTTTTTTCTTTTTTCACATAGTCTTCAAGCACCCACTGGCTATTTATAAAAAGTGCCCACATACTAAGTAAGCCACAAAGCAAATCTCAAAAATCCCAAAGAATCAATATCACATTTTCTCTGATCATAAGGGAATTAAGTTAAAAATCAATAACAAAAAGAAACCCAGTAAAACCTCATATATATAGCATGCTTTTATATAATTTGATGATCAAAGAATTATTATGAAGTTATAAAATGTGAGATTAAATAATTTAAAAATCAAAACTTGTGAGATAAAGCTAAAGTAATACAGAAACATTTGAAGCTTTAAATGTTTATGTTAAAAGAAGAAAAATTGAAAATAAGTAAGCTAAACACGCAAATCAAGAATTTAATTTAAAAAATACAACCAAGAAAAGTAGAAGGTACGAAATCATAATGAGACAAATATATAAAATGAAATAGAACAAAAGATATAATAAAGAGGACAAAGCCAAAAAGACGCCTTATAAGGTTATTTAAGAAAAAAAGAAAAGTTCACAAATAAATAATATTAGTGCAAAATGGACTGTAGCTCAAGATTCAGTAGAGATTTGAAAACAAATAAGAGAGAATTCTGAAGAAATGACAGTGGTGATATATTTTTTCAATTTATTTAACTCCCCCCTATAAAAAAAAAAAGAAAGAAAAAGTAGGATAGCAAATCCTAACCATCACTCCCAACCCTGAAAAACATCTACAACAAACACAAAAATATACATAGGCAGAAAAAAACACTAATAGCTCCTACGCTTGAATTAAATCAGTATAGTTGTGGGGAAAAAAAACAAAAAGGCTTCCAATGAATCTGAAAAGAATAAAAGCCCCACATTTCCCAAGATGTCCAGGGGAAAGTGTGTCAAGACAATCAAGAAAGTTGGCCAGAATCGGGGGAGCATGCTTTCCTAAGGAACGCTCCTGAAGATGGGGTCACTGGGGTTCCCCTGAATCCAGCCTTCCTCAGATGTAGTTCCTCTCATTTTCCCTCATCTTCCTTTTTCTTGTCTAAGTCATTCACAGGTTATTTCTGTTACTTGCTAATTAAGATCCCCAGCTATGCAAAGTATTTCTTCTCGATTTTAAAAAATAATAAGCAGAATCAAGATACCTAAGATCAGTGATGCCATGCAAGCAAGCATTAAAACTTTCTCATATCCCTCCCACAGGTACCAACTGAATTTTTGACAAAGGAAATAGTGAAATGATTCCAAGTTCTTAAATAATTTAGTTGCTATTTCAAATGGGAACAAAATTCTGTAACATGAGTTATTTACATCTATAAGGTTATTATTACATATCAAATAACTAAACAAACAAATTTAAGTTCTCAAGTTTCAAAAAAAACAGTCAATTGAATCCAAGAGAAAAGTTGTGTGTCTGATTAGACCGAGAACTGAGCCTTTCAAGAGTTAACGCTTTTCTCTTTGGAGTAATAGCATCTTGGTAAGGCTATCCTGCAGAGGAAAAACTTGGGCAGCAATGAGAAAGGAAAGGAAGTAGCAGAAATAGAGTCACCAGACAGTTACTGAAAACATTCTTCCTTTTCTCTTAAAAGAAAAAAAAAGCGCATAATTTCCAATTAAAAGACAATACCACATTTTTTTTCAAAAATAAAAAAAAACAATCAGAAATGTACCTGTCAAATAAAAAGCAGACTTAATTAGCTGTCCCACAAAAAAAGACCACACATATATTTTTGGTAGCTCCAGAGGCTAAGACAAAAAATGTTGAATGGAAATTAGAGGGGACGATTGTGTCTAACGCCAAAGATCTTTCGGGAAACAGCAACGGTTCAAAAATCCAGTGCGATGCCCTGAGGAGCATGGCATTCCCAGTCACCTTTCCAGATCCCCTAAAAGTCTCCCAGTGTGCCTAGCAGTTCAATTTGTCCTTCAGCAGCCAGCCACACACTCACTGTTGACCAGCTAGGCCCAGGCAAAGGCTCAGATACCACAGGGAAACCAGCAATCCTGCTCCCCTCTGCAGCACACTCTCCCAGATGGAGCACAACCCCATACAACCCAGAGTAACCCAGAGCCCCACGTGTGTCTTTTCAGCCTCCTCTTTCAAGTTGAAGATCCCTGCCCAGCAATCTTTTGCACATTTTGTCCATTTTCAAGGACTGAAATTTAGTTTGTGGCTATTCACCGTGACCTTTTAGGAAGAAATCTGAGCTGAGCAAAAGACCAAACGACATTAGGTAGAGCCTGCACCACTTACAGTTGTAAGAAATAATAGTGACTTACGAGATGTCTGAGTTAGTATCCCATGCCTTAACACAAGTTTTAAGGAAGAGTCCCTGAATACAATTATTATGAAAATATTTTCTCACACAATTAAGATGTAAGATGCTCTATGTACTATGAGAAATACTTTGTCATGGTAGGAAAGCTATTAAGAATAAAAGCTCCATTTTTTTCATGAAAAAAACAAAATAGCTAAGAGACAACAGAAATAATATTTCTTTAGAGCACTTTTATGTTTGAAAATATCTTTTAAATCTCAGAATTCTGATTCATTAGAAATATAACCTAGTACTTGGCTGTTCCCCCATAAAAATTTCTGAAGCAAATCAAATTTTACACTATAAAAAAGAGATTATCCCTCTAAAAGGTCATATTATTATATCCAAGTATAATGCAATTGCTTTTATTGACCAAATAAAATATACTGGAAAATGCTAAACATAAAGAACTCCCTTTGGTATAAAAATATTCATAGTAGCACAATAAAAAGGTCCTCCATTTTTGTTTTGAGATGGTAATTATGTTGGCATGGCTTTTTATTTTAATTAAAGAGATTCTCATCCACCCTCCACCTAACTATCAAATAGTTTTTTTTTTTAATACAAAGCAGCAGATGTGGTCAAAATAATAGTCATAACACAGGAAAGTAGAAATGGTTGGAATTCATTTTTCTGCATCCCCTACCACTTTATTTCACATTTCCAACACGTAAAGTACAAAACAAGAAAACGTAATGGTTAATGTTTCAGGGGAAAATGAATCTATGATTCGCAGGCGCCATGCCTTCCTGGGAGAAACATAAGCAACTTCTACCCACATGAGCACTGAGAGAAAAGGCGCAGCAGTGTGTTTGGGCCACGCTGGTCGAGGGAGGCAACCATCTCTCTTAGAAACTTCCCTTGCCGCTGTCCGCGGTCTCTTCAGGTCAAGCATTGTCCTTCTGGGGACTGTGTTACCCATAAAAACGAACTCCAGTTGCTAATTTGACGAGTGTTCAGAGACTGGCCGCCATGATCACTGTGAGGTCCCGGGGGGGGGGGGGTGACTGAGGTGAGGGCACTACAGTCACTGCCCAAGGGAGCTCACGATAGAAGAGGGCAGAGCAACACACACACCTTGCACAAGAGCTACAATATAAAACTCTGGCTGGAGAGAAGTGACACAGAATATAAAACCCAAGTTCAGAAGAAAGAAGTCACTTTTTGATAAATAAAGAACACATAGGAGAGGATGGTAGGGCTGTTCTAGGCAAAAAAGGATGTCCCCATACCTAAGAAGGAAAATATTTTAGCAGCTTGGAGTTCTAAATCTGCAGTTCAAGAGCTATGATGTGCATGTGTCCCCCCACCCCAAATTTGCATGTTGAAATCCAAACCCCCAAAAGTGATAGTATTAGGAGGCAAGGCCTTTGGGAGGTGCTTAGTCATGAGCGTGAAACCTTCATGCAATGAGATTAGTGTTCTTGTAAGAGACCCTGCAGAGCTCAGGAGCCCCTCCCACCACACGAGTTCGCAGCAAGACCAGGAGGAGGGATGCCACCAGAATGTGACTATGCTGGAACCTTGACCATGGACTACCCACCTTCCAAACCGTGAGGAATACTGTTTACCGGCTACTCTGTCTGGAACATTGTGTTATGGCAGCCCCAATGGACTGAAACACGAAGCCCACTCCCTCCCTGCAGCATAACCTTGTAACCTCTCTTAGCCTAATGTCCTCCTCTGTGAAACAGGAGTAAGTGACCACTCATAAACCCATTGGGTGGACTGTACGAGAAAATCTATGTAAAGTGCCTGCTAACACAGTGCCGAACAAAGCATCAAGCACAGACTTAAAACTGAGGCTGCCGAGTATTACCTCTTCTTCAGCCACTCAAACAGCAAAATCCACATGGGCCACTAACCTGGTTGTCTCTATGCAGGCGCACAGACAATTCACCAGTACTGTTTCATAACGGTACCCATAATTCTTGGCTCTAATTTCAAATTTGACTGGCATCAGAATTGTTTTACTGCTTAATCTATATTCTTTGTGGTTTCTATTATTATTTTTCATTTGATCAGAATGATTAACTTCAAAGTGGTCTGATTTGAGAAGTTAAAAACGTTTATGAAAGTTTCACCTATAAAAATTAAAATCAGAGAAGACTTACATCTTCAAGAATATTAAAAGTCAATTATGACCTCTAACATTCTGTTTGCTTTATGCAAGATAACGTCTATTACAGTTAGAAAATCTAACGTTTTTACAAGAGCACAGATTTATATTTCCCTCTTTATATAATGTTTCTCTACAAAAGTGGACATCGTGTGATGTAGGTCACTCTAACGGCTAACAATGGAAAACTAGTGACTTCCGGGTGTTTTTTAGGCAGAACACACATGAGTGGACTGAAGAAAGCTGTGATCAAAATGAACTGCTGGAGAGGGATTTGTTCTAGCAACAACATCTGCGTTTCTAAGCAGGAAACCTCTTCAGCCTAGACTAATAACACAACTCTGATAAGTCAAGGAGATGGATTCCATTTCCTTAAGTCTTCTCGAAATTGAAAATTTATAAAAAATGAGGAAGGAGAAAAAATCTGATTTCTCTCTAAGGACTGAAATCAGATACCCTTTAAAAAATGTAAGTGCTACTAGTATAAATATCACACAGCATATAAAAGTATAAAACAAAAATATAACAAAATGCTGTTTCCTCCTTTTCAACACACAGTACAGTACTCGATAAAATACTGAAGATGTTCTACATCCTAGCATACCAAGTCTAACAGATGCTGTTAATTGTATATTCTAGTCAAATGGAACAGCTTATATTATCACTTTTATTTTGGCCTTTTAAGGTCAAGGTCAACAGATCTGCAATAATATAAACTAATATCTAATTCTTAATAAAGTTTATACTTAATTTTATGTACTTAGAACTATATTTACATTCTCAAAAAAATCATTTTATTTGACATATGAGGTAAGGAACATCTAACAAATATATACTGATTCATGTTTAATTATGTATGAATATGTATATAGATATATATATATATGTGTATGAAGATATCAATATTTTATCATTCCATATTGATAGAATTGATAGTATATCCATACTGATGAGCATTTGAGTTTATTACAATGTTTTACTACATATTATAAACAAATGAATACTTGTTCTGTGCACTAATTTTCAAAACTATTAGATCTTAGTCCAAACAAAAATTATGGAAGGATCCCAAAAAGGTTTTATTTATGTGAGTTATCAAAATTTACTGTCTTAGAGATTTAAACTAATACATTTTTAAAATATTTATTAATCCATTTAAAATCACAATCCATTACATGTTGACATAAATATGTTTTTATGGGAAAAAACTATATTTTCTGAAACAAGAATAAGTTAGTGAGGAGAATGGCACTGTTTTACATTTTTGCAAATCTCTTTAATGTCTGGCTTAACAGAAGGCAGCCAGATTCTCATTTATGTTTCTGATTTCAATCTGTTGAATAATCAGATGTCATGTAGCTTTTGGAAAACTCTACCGTATACAAGTGAGAGAATGAGATTTTAGAAGGCAAATAATGTCTTAATGTTACTGTTTAAAAAGCGCTCACTTTATAAATTCCCTTGAAAGGACCCTGGGGAACCCTACTTTGACTTTCACTACTTTAGAAAATACAAATTCCTATACGTGAAATTGCTGACTTATAAGACTGTGCATCTTGAACTAATTTTCATATTGACCAATGGCTCTCCAAAGTAGTCAGTTCATTCACTATTCATAGTTTCTCTTATATGAATAACCTGTTTGAATTATTTGCCTCTTTCTACTGGTCTAGCAGCAAGGGGAGCAAGAAAGACACTCTGTTTCTCTGGACCCTGGGGTACTCAAGACACGAGAAAAACCAGCCACCACTTTAAAGGACAGGAAGCCCTGTCCTCAGGAGGCAGATACCAGTTAGAGCAAGAAGACGAAGGAAACATTCGGAAACCTTCAGGACAGAGTTTCTGAACATGATAGAGCATGCTCCAGGTGATATAGAAGAAAGAATGAGGGTGGCAGTCTTGAGAAAGGGTGAGGAAATGAGTCAGGTTAGGGTAGACATGGAGTTACAAGTCTGGTATCAATGCCTGATTTCAGCTATTATCTGATTTCAGAGGTCATGTTCATTCCACCTAATGCTGATCCTAAAATATCCTAAATGCAAAATGACAAATGTTATGGTCAAAATACATAACGAGAACCAAGAAAACTCAAGAGTAGAGACAGAGAACTGCCAAGAGTATGAGAATTACATGTCAAGAAAGCTGTTACCAAAAAAAAAAAAAAAAAAGACAACCAAGAGATGATATAATTAGCTAGACTCCTCTAGTTAGTTCAGTTCTATTCCAGTATCTGAGGACAGAGAATATTGGGACAAAGAATGTTGCCCTTTGCTTCCTTTAAAACAGGAGAGCAGTAGGACTTCCACACATGGCTCCATCCCACCTGGACAGATGCTAACTTTTCCATGCCCCAGGCTCCCCTTCTGTTTTAGAAATGAAGGTAAAGCCTGTTCCACCATTCACACTCCCTGAGGTATTTCTCTCACCTTCTCCCCAACAACTACTGAAAAACTGAGCATAAACATAAAAAAAGATAATCACAAAACAGACACTAGTTTAAAGAGTCCCAGGAAAGGTTCTCAAAATAATGGGTGTGAATGCAATCTGAATTAGTAGATTGCTTAAATTTATTTGGGATGAAAACATTGGAAGAGTACATGAACCCAGGATATACTTATATGCAAAAAAGGAGACACTAAATAATTCATTTAAATTATTTTAACAGCATAACAGATACGCATAATAAAATAAACCAAAGAATTTACAGGCATTAAAAATGACAAAGGAATCACCAACCTGGCCTCTGTCTTCAGAGCAAGATATACCACCTGGGAGGGCATCTGAGTGAGATAGGTGATCTCAGCAATTATAGAAACAAGACTTCCTGAGAAAACCCTCCCCACAAAATAAAACAGGTGACAACTACTGGTACCAGCAGTCTGGCTTCATTTAGGAGTTTGACAACAACCCAGACCTACTGAATCCAGAATTTGCATCTTAATAAGATCTCTAGGAAATTCATATTGCATTAAAGGTAGAAAACTATTATCTAACTTACAAAAATAGCCATATCTAAAATGGAATTATAGATAATTATTTTGGATATGAAACCCCTTTAGTTTAAAAATATATTATCCTTAAATCAGTAAGCAGCAAAATCTAACACATCACATGAAAGGAAAGCTGTCATAATGCTGGTTTTTGGAAGATAGTCAAAATATCAAAATAATATATCCCTTATCTGTAAAATTTAAGACAGAATACACACACACACGAATATACATACAATATAGTTACAACAAACTGAGTTAAAGAGAAGCTAATTGCGAGAAGTACACAATTATAACTAATGCAATTACTAACTGAAAATTTAAAATTAGTAGCCATCATTTTACATAAATTTGTTCGAAAATAGTAGTAAAAGAAAGTCTAATAATTAGATCTACACTAACATGAAGCTTCCAATTTTAAATAGCTAAGGTTTATTGTGAAGCATGCAACATAGGAAAACAATCACTAATAAAAGGTGATAGTATAGTCCAGGAATAGTAGGTATGAAAAATACCTAGACTAAAAGAAGAAAGGTACAAAGATGCTACCAAGTATAAAATAGACATTCATAATCATGGGAGAGGCAAGTAACAATAAAAGTGAAAGTGAGTTATAAAGTTTTGAAAGTAGTACAATAGGGCTCCCAAGACTATATATAGAGCATACAAAATGGTTATGATTTTCTTAATAACCTGTTACTCCTAAAAACTTTAAGAAGGTTTTTAAGCTAACATTTTCCCTTCAATGGAGCAGTTTTGAAGTGAAAGTAACAAGTAAAAATAGAAAATGCTTTTAAAATATTTTACAACGAACTTTCCAAATTAGATCTATCTTTCCCAAGACAAGCTGCCATAAAGTCTGGCATCTCTGAATATTTAAACTTCTAGAATAAACTAAAGTAAGTCCTTATGAAGTCCTCCACTCATTGGGTGACTATTTCACTGAGTTATATTCAGTGGCTTACTTGTGTGTTCTTTACCTCATACCCCATCATGAGTTTATTTTATCAGTATCTAGCACAGGCCAAGCAAACAACAGGTGCTCAATAAATATTTAGTAAATGAATAAAGAATTCAGGTAGCTTAGCCTAATGATAACATTTATAAAAAAAAAAAAAAAGATGACTATACAGAGAAAAAAAATTGCCAACCCTCATTCAGCACTGAGTACCTTGCAAATACCTATCACTAGTCATAAGGGAAAGTGACTATAAGAAAAAGTAGCCAAATCTGAAGCATAATATCTTAATATATAAAACATCACTATCAAAATGCATTTTTGCCTCCTAAAGGGACAAATCATTCAAATTGAAGGGTACCTGAGAGATCACCATCCAGTTCAATCCAAGAAAAAACCCCAAGATATGCATACCAGTTGCTGGTCCACACCATCATGGATAAGCATCTCATTCCCCCGCATCTTTCCTCCTGCCCCTCAGCCTATGGGTCCCTGCTTGGTCAGTTTACCAGAACAGACAAATATCTCCTTTCAGCAAAACCCTGCTCCGCTTCTTAGGCCACAGCAAATGGCAACGCCCTTGTTTCTACTGCCAGGTTCTGTGCATTACAAAAGTGTTACCTTTATTCTATTCTTTACATATATAACACACAGAGACACGTGAAAGTTATAGCAGAAAAAAAAAAAAAACTAGGCTAAGTAGAAAATAAAGACATTAAGCAAAATTATTTGGAAAAGTGGGTGTTAGTACTCTCTGAAAGTAAATGCCTGGGGGTGCCTGCAAGCATTTTATAGGAGAATCTGATTTTTTTTTTTAAGGTGGAGTCAAAAGGAGATGATGGAGAATGGAAAATGTATGGCTTACTTTCACCATACATGTATCTCATATAAAATATATTTTTTTCTGAGTAAAATAGAAAATAAAATGAATCTACTTTGGAGCAGTATCATAATATGGAAATATTTAGAAAAATATCCTGAGAGATAATTATTTCAGATATCTTTTTATCCCAGGCTATATGTGCTGTTTTGTTTCAATTTTTTTTTATAACTCTTTTTAGAGCAGTTTTAGGTTCCCAGAAAAAAATAGAGGAAGGAGACTGTCCACATGCCCCCTGCCCCCACACTTACATAGCCTCCCCCATTATCAGCACGTCCCCCCCCAACCACAGTGGTATATTTTGTCACAATCGATAAACCTACATCACGCATCATAATCACCCAAAGTTCAGTTTACATTAGGGTTCACTCTTGGAGTTGTACATTCTATGGCTTTGGACAAATGTATAATGGTGTGGATCCACCATTACAGTATCAAACAAAGCATTTTCACTGCCCTAAAAATCCTCTGCTCCATCTGTTCATCCCTCCCCCAACCCTACCACTGGTGACCACTGATCTTTTTTTCTGTCTCCAAAGTTCTGATTTTCCAGAACATGATATCTGAAGGATACCTTGGTTTGGGGCAATTATGAATAAAGCTGCTATAAACATCCATATGTAGTTTTTTGTGTGTGTGTGAATATAAGTTTTCAGCTCCTTTGGGTAAACACCAAGGAGCATGATTACTAAATCATATGGTAAGAATATGTTTAGTTTTGTGAGAAACTGCCAAACTGTCTTCCAAAGTGACTGCACCATTTTGCATTCCCACCAGCAATGAATGAGAATTCTGTCACTGCTACCTATCCTCACCAGCACTTCATGTTGTCAGTATTCTGGGTCTTGGCCATTTTAATGGGTATACAGTGATATCTCATTTTGTTTTAATTTGAATTTCCTGGGTGACTTATAATGAGGAATGTCTTTACATATACTTATTTGTCATCTGTATATTTTCTTTGGTGAGACTGATGCCTATTAAGATCCTGAGCTCACTTTTTAATTGGGCTGATTTCTTATTGTTGGTTTTTAAGAGTTCTTTGTATACATTGGATAACAGTCCTTTATCATAAGTGTCTTTTACAAATATTTTCTCCCAGTCTATGGCTTGACTTCTTATTTTAACATTGCCTTTTGTAAAGTATCAGTTTTTAATTTTAATAAAGTCCAGCTTATCATTTCTCTTTGGTATTATAGGTTTACTCCTATGTTGTCTTCTCAGAGTTTTATAATTTTGTATTTTACATTTAGATCTGCTGTCCATTTTCAGTCATTTTTGTGGAGAGTTTAAGCTATGGTCTAAACCATCTTTTTTTTTTTTTGTCTTGTTCCAGTACCATGCTTAAAAGACTATTTTTGTTCCATTGTATTGCCTTTGCTCCTTTCTCAAAAGTAATTTGACTATATTTATTTAAGTCTATTTCTGGGTTCTCTGTTCCATTGATCCATTTGTCTATTATTTTGCCAACAGCAAACTGACTCAATTACTGCAGCTTTATAGTAAGTCTTAAATGTGAATAATGGCAGTCCTCTTTGTTTTTCTTCAATAATGCATTAACTATTCTAGGTCTTTTGCTGCTCTATATAACTTTAGAATCAATTTGTCAACATCCAAAAAATAACTTGCTGGGATTTTCATTGGGATTGCACTAAATACACAGGTCAAATTGGGAAGAACTGACTTCTTCACAATATCGAGTCTTCCTATTCATGGACATGAACTATCTCCCCATTTATTGTAAAGGATACATCCCTTTATAATAATGTATCCTTGTAGAACTGGAGATAGGTATTTCCTTTATCTCAAGTCAGTTAGGCTTCAATAGCATCCCTAAGGTTAGGATATGGTTAACTAGTTTCTCCTAAGGGCAGGCCTTGTTAAGAATAGAATGCTCTGGTTGTGCGCATGCACGTGTGTGTGTGTGTGTGTGTGTGTGTGTGTGTGTGTGTGTGTGTATTTAATGATTAATTTTCTCCTCTCTCTGCCAGAAGTATGAGTGATTTTTTGCCAATGTTTACTGTGTGAACCTGCTCAAGCTCTTGGAGGTAAAAAAAAAAAAAAAAAAGTGGGGGGCCTCCTATGACTGGGTCCCTCCAGAATTTTTAACTCTCAGATTTGTCCACATTGAGCCTCCAGCAATTCATCAATTACAGTCCAGGTTTCCGTGCTCCAGCACTGGTTTCCATTTATGAGTCTCTGCTCTAGGTATGCCATGACTCCCTGTAATCACTTGTCTGACTTTTCAATTTTAGGGTCACTAGTTTGCCCTATAGCCCCATTTCTCTTACGGATCCAAGAATTGTTGATTTTCAGTCTGTTTAGTTTTTCACTTGGTGTTAGGATGAAGTGATGACTTCCTCACATGAAGAACTAGACACTGATGTGTCTTCCACACATGTCTCATGCGTCTTTTCATCTTTCTCTAAGGTCAGGTCTTATAACCTTCCAAGTTCCTGCTCCATTTATAGCTGAGACTAAGTATAGAAAAATTCATCCCCATAATATTCTAAGCATAGTTAAAAATAAAAAAAATATATAGCTGATGAACAAGATAAGACTATATACTAAAGGACAAAAATTATATAGGTAGCATATGTGTCTGTGTGTGTATTAACAAAAGTATTAACAAAAGTATCAACAGTCTCTATCCTTAAAAAACCTTGGGTTGGAAAAAATTATAATAAAAAGCATACTTCAACAGCTCAGTAATAAAAAACTAAGGTAGTTCATGATCTTCCTATTTATTATCTGTCAAAAGACATAATTTGTAGTAATTGAACTGGGTTATCTTTCTACCTTAGAAATATTTCACTCATGGGACATCACATAATATTGCCTAAGACTTACAGGGTGATAAAAACCTAACCAACTTTCCAATAAAGAAATCTTTCATTCACTCATTAAAAAAAAAAAAAAGAAAAAAGAAAAAATTGGTTAACAAAGCTAAGATATTTTCTGAATGGGCATTTAATTGAAAAAAAATTTACAAGACTAGTTTTTCTTTTGTGCTCAAATATTGGAAATGTATCCTTTGTCTCCAAAATATCTTTTGAACTGAATTGATAGCTAAGTAATTTAAATTCTATGTGCATAACAGAAGAGTTGAGATTTCCAATTGATCTGAGTAAATGATAAGCATAAAACAGTTGATACAGAGAAACAGAATATGTGTATTTCTTAACTATATCAATTTGTTCTTAGTACTTAAAACTCATATAACTTTATAAGCTTAAAGTTTATACACACACACATACACATATATATATTTATATATATTAAATATATATAAATATATATATTAAAAGCAAAGGCCTTATTATATTTTAGCTTCTACCTCAAATCTTGACATAATGAATTAAGCCATGTTCCTTAAAAATAAATCCTTAAAAAGAAAGGAAGCAGCCTTTAGGGGTTTTTTCCAAGCTAGAAGAGTTAATAATTGATTTTTTTTTAAGTACAAAAATATTCAAATCAGAAATGCTCTACAGTGGTACCACAAAGTCAGTACTTCTCAGTCAGTAAAGAAGGTCAAAGACTTCCTCATTGAAAGAATGCAAGAGAAAAATCAGACTTAAAAAAAAGAGAACTGTTAAAGAAAAGATTTAAGTCACTTAAACACTAGAAAAGTTTCTCCTAAAAGCAACAGCGGAAAAAGAATAACCATTGAGTAAAAAAGCCTCAATGAACAGCCCTGAGCAACCCCTCCAAACTGTGAATACTACTGTCCAAACACAAGTAAAGTTACTATTATAAAGTTACTATTACTACTTGTTATTATCAAAACAGATTTGAAATGCCAGTTTAACATATATTTAGTCAACAAATATTTGTTACTATGTGCCGGGCACTGTATTTTCAAAAGAAATACCTGCTTTCCTATAGTTTACAGTCTAGAATAAAGACAAACAATCTGACTATAAGAAGTTCTAGATGTTAGAGCAGAAAGACCTAAAGCAGAGAAGACGTGTGGGACAGGGAAGGCTCCTTGGAGAATAATAACCTGAAGGACAGTGACAGTTCCAGAGAAACTTCTAGTAATGGCTATATGAAAAAGTCAGTAACTCACTGCTATATAAAACAAGTATAAAATTGGACAAAATTATATTAAAATATCAACAGCAACATTTTAGAGAACTTGAGATAGAGCAAAAACAGACAATAAATTGAAAAGTATTCTTGAAAACCTTAAGTAAGTAGAGCAGAAGTTGTACACCTGAAAATTATATAATTATACTAGCCAATGTTACCTCAATAAACTTAATTTAAAAAATTAAAAATAAAAATAAATATTTTTTTAAAAAAAAGAGCAGAAGTCTGTGGCCTTCTTGCCTTGGGCTGTTCCCATCCTATATACCTCATTTAAAATGGTGAAAACTATGTTTGGCAAGCCCAGGGCTATCTATAGAAACCAAAAGTTATGTTATCAGGGCAGACTTGATTCGGAAGGTAAAACGCTAGGTCTTTGCCAGCTAAAGTAGCAAACATGGTTGGAGGCAACAGGAAAAATCCTGGTAGCCTAAGGCTGTGGTGCGATCTGGGGTATGTGGTACACCAGAAAGAAATTCAATGGAGAGACCTTAGGAATGAGCGTCACAAAAGGCCTAAGATAAGCTCATCACACATCCCTGACTGACTAGGAAACTGTCTGTGTAAGGGGAAAACCCAAGAGAGCCTCACATAAAATAAAACCTGACGGAGACTTGAGAACTGGCTACAACTCATAAATGTGCTCCCTAACCCACACAGATGTCAATGAGCAGAGGGTGGAAGCCTCACAGACCTCACAGATCATTGGCAGATCGCTAAGCTATTCAAGCGTAAGGGCCACCCCTAAGAAGCCAGTCTAAAAAAATAAAAATAAAAACAAAAGAACTGACAGATATTGGCAGCAAAAAGACCACAGAAGAGATAAATTTCAGAGTTTTGATTAAGACAAGTTATCAAAAAAAAAAAAAAAACATCAGGGAAGGTGAAGTGTGTAAAGGGCGATCAAATACATGATAGCTGAAGGAAACTGGACTTTGGGTGGTAAACACACAATAGAATATACAGATATTAAATTATAATGTACACCTGAAAATTATATAATTGTATTAACCAATGTTACTCCAGTAAACTTAATTTTAAAAATCATATAAAAATAGTACGATAATTAAAATAAAAATCTCACCAAATAGGCTCAACAGCAGACCCAGGCAGCAGAAAAAAGAAATGCTAAACTTGAGAATAGATCAACAGAAATGATCTAATGTCAAGAACAGAGAGGAAAAAAGGATTTAAAAAGAATGAAACAGCCTCAGAGTGGTGTGTATGACAATATCAAGTATATCAATCTACATAGCATAAGAATCCCAGAAGAGAGAAAAAAATATTTTAAATAATGACCTAAAACTTCCAAAATTTGCTGAAAAATATTAATCTACACATGAAAGAAGCTCAATGAATCCCAAATAAGATAAACAAAAAGAATCACACCAGGGCATAATCATAGTCAAACTGCTGAAAAGCAAAGACAAGGAAGAAATCTTTTCAGCAACAACAAAAAAAAATTTCACATACAGGAGAACAGTCACTCAATAAATGACTGACTTCTCATCAGAAAACAACAGAAGGCAAAAAGAATAAAATGACATATTAAAAAAAAAACAATTTTCAACCAATAATTCTACATGCAGTAAAACTATCCTTCAAAAATGAATAGACATTCCTAAATAAGCAAAAAAAAAAAAAGTGGAAGAAGTCATTGCAAGCAGAGCTGAATGACATGAACTACTATAGGAAGTGCAATATATAGTTCAGATGGTAACTCAACTCCACAAAGAATGAAGAGCATGAGAAATGGGTAAGATGTAGGTAAATATAAAAGACTGTGTAAACACATTGTTTTATTCTCTTTATTTAAAAAACAACATTGCTTAAAGTAAAAATTTTGTATTATTTGGTTTTATAACATATAGATGTACTACATATGACAAAAACAGCACAAAAAAAGAGAAAATGTAGTTATATCAAAGTTGCTATCTATATATTACCAGAATTGCATCACTATAAAACTGAAATGGATTGTGATATGTTAAAGATGCATGTTGTGACCCTTACTTCAGTGCTCTCCAACAGAAATATGAGAGCCACAAAGGTTAATCACAGAGAAAATTTTTAATTTTCTATTCATATTTTTACATTTCACAACTCCCATCAGAGAAATTAAAATACAGTCACAAGGAAGCATTAAGCAATAAGAAATTGGTGCAATTGTAGCAACAATTTTAATAATGTTTTTTTTAATAATAAATTTTAATGTTTGATTTTACCCAAACTATCCAAAATATTATAATATATAATCATATAAATTACTAATGAGATTGTACATTCTGCATTTCATACGAAGTCACTGAAATCCTGTTTGCATTTCACTTTAGCATATATCAATTCAGATTAACCACATTTCAAGTGCACAATAGCCAAATGTGGCTGGTGGCAATTACACTGTACATAGCAGCCCTATAGCCAGCATTAAAAAAAAAGACTTTAAAAATCAACAAATTAAAATGTACACTCAAAAAACATTTGTTTAACACAAAAGGCAGTAACAAAAGGACAGAGAGGAAAAGAGAGCTGAGACTCATAGGAAACAAATAGCAAAATAAATCCAAATATAAATTGAACTAAATAAAAAATTATATTAATATGAACGAACTAAACATTCAAATCAAAAGGAAGAGATTATGAGACCACATTTAAAAAAGCAAGATTCATCTATAGATAGAGAAGATATACTCTAGATTCAAAGATACAAACAGGTTGGAAACAAAACAAAACAATAGCCATCACAGTGCTGCAGTGACTACATGGGTATCAGACAAAACAGTCTTTAAGACAAGATATTACTAGAGACAAAGAAGGACATTTGATAATGAAAAGCAAGACATTTCATAATGGAAAAGTGGACACGTAAGAAGGGGAGAAAGCAGAAAGTTCTGAGCACTAATGGTTCAGAAGGAAGAGAGGTATTTTCCTATTTGGAGAGGCCCCCTCCTCAGCTGATGACACTATTCCTCCAATGCCTCTCAGCAGGACACAGAGCAGCAGTCCTGGAATTCTCATCTTACCTGAACATTCAGTGCTTTCAAATCCCTATGCATTTGAACGTGACCTTGCACCATCTGGAACACTGACCTCAACATTTTGCACAAGAGGCTCCCATTCATCCTTCGAGTTCCAGCTTGTCTACAAAGCCTTTCCTGAATGCTTCACCAAGACTGCCACCGTAGTCGGTACATATTCATATTAAAGCACCCATTACTCTTCAGTAATCATTTTGGTATCTCTCTTTCCAGACTTTCTGAAGAAAAGAACCATCATTTTTTGGGTCACATTTTCAGGTTCTTACACAAATATGAAACATCATAAGTGTTCAATAAATGCTTACTGAATGAAAGAATGAGTGAACAAATGACCAACTGAATATATATAGCAAAGATCAAAATTGATAGAATTGGCAGATAAAGATAAAGTTTATTTTTCACAACTCCCATCAGAGAAATTAAAATACAGTCACAAGGGAGCATTAAGTACATGAGAAATTGATGTAATTGTAGCAACAATAATAACCAACATTAAAGGAAGATTTACTATGTATCAAGCACTGTCTTAAGCATTTTGCATATATTAAATCTTTCAATCTCATGATATCTCCATTAGAAAGACACTAGTTTTATCACCATTTACAGATGGGTCGACAGCAACAAAAAAATCAGTTAAAATAAATAAATATTTCTACAAAGAAGACATGCAAATGGCCAATAAGCATATGAAAAGATGCTAAACATCATTAACCAGTACAGAGGGAACTATAAAGCCAAACTGCAAAGATGACACCACTTCAAACACACTAGGAGGACAATAATAGGAAAGAGAGAATAACAAGTGTTGACAAAGATGAGGAGAAACTGGAACCCTCATACACTACTAGTAGGAATGTAAAATGATACACTGCTTTGGAAACAATTTGGCAGTTTCTCAAAATATTAAACAGAGAGGTACCATATGATTCACCACATTGTGAAGTGGCAGCTAACAGTTACAGGTTTTCTCTTAGGGGAAAGAAAAATATTCTAAAATTGGTGATAGCTGCCCAGCTCTGAGAATATACTGAAAGACACTAAACTGTACAATTTAAATGAGCTAATTATATATCAATAAAATACTGAACAAAGTTAATAAAAGAAGCACTGTAATTAGTTCATTTTCAAAAGAACTTCATCCAAATATTTAAACCAAAGAAATTTTAATATAAGCATTTTTCTATCATGTAATATTTTTTAAAGCTAAGTAGTATAAGAACAAATTTATGATATTAAAAAAAATTCTAAAGGAAACAGTTACTTTACCTCTGAAATTGTCCCAGGTAATTCTACCCAACAAACAAAAACAGATAAAGTTTAACTCTGAACAGTTACTCTCTGCACTTCAGTGACATCCTATGTTGTTGTTACTTTAGCTTTACTTTTATTTATTTCAGAGAAATGGAATGTAAAGAAAATCTAATCAGTTATATTCTCCCCAGAGTCATAGCATAATGAATGTTTCCCTGTGTCATTCAGGGAGAGGGTTATACTAGTAGGCAAATGACATATGTTTTCTGACAGCTCTTACTAGTATTTACCTAAAATAGCAGACAAACTAACTCATATAACACAGATGTGCAACTGATAAAACCAACAATCTCTAACACACCTGAAACTGAGTTAAGTACTAATTTCCTTGAAGGATAGAATCCAGACGCTAGTTCTGACCAGTATATACTGTCAGAGACCTCCATGCACTTACTCCCATAATGAAAGGAAGTTTAACCCCACTGTACACAAACCTGATTACACAGACAAGACCCTGATGTCAGACACCAAATGGCAGGCCTTACAATATAAATATACGGCCCGCCAGACCTCACCTAAGTAACTACTATTTGGCAGAGGGAGAGCCTTAATCATTTCCACCAACCTTTGAAATCCTGCTTTTGATACAGAGGTCAGAATATATCAAAGTGAAACCACCAATATCAGGTGCTCAGGCCTGAGTCCTGTTGCTGTACAGAGACTGAACAATATGATGGTGCTGTGATGACTATGTGGTACCGGGTGGATACTCAGGGAGATCGTCTTGTAAGTTGTATAGTTGTCTGACCACTACACTGTACAACACCTGATACTAATGTGACATTGAATGTCAGCTACAATTGAAAAAAAATTTTTAATTTTTCAATAAATATAAGTAATAAACAAGAGATTGGACAATAAACAGTGGCAACCTGGTCACAAATTTAGCTCTACTTTATTATACAAGAGTGACAATTTGGTCACTTGTCCAGTAGAACAAGCTGGGACAATCAGTCTTAACACCAAGAAAGGGTGTTCAAACTCCATTTTAAAACAAAACAGAAGACTCTATTTCTATCACTTTCCCCAAACAATCTATAACCAAATAGCATGGATCTTAAAACATATTGGAATGAGGCAGACTTTAAATATATTAATATACAAATCCATACATATGGGCAAAGTACAAGAACAGAAATATGACATTTTGTTCCATCCCTGAAATGTTTAATGCCAGCCAAAGAGCAATCTTAATACCAGCATCGCACCTGTAGTCCTGTGGGGAAATATTTTTTTCTATTTTCCTTCAGCCTGAGACAAACTGACTCTTTCAGTCACTTGAATTGCCCTAAGAGGTCTCTAAAAGTAGACAGGGCGAAATCACTGACTGTCAGGGGGCCTTTGTAAAGTCCCACATTTTCACAAATGGACGATGTACATCTCTACTTCATGAGGACCACCACTGTGAGAAAGGAAAGGGGACTCTAACCGCTGACTCTACACTCTGCCATCGCCTGAAGAATATGAGCAAGGACATCAAACGTTAAGAGTCTGCAGATGTCAAAACACGTATGTCAGGTACATGATAGGTTAGAAGTAGTTTTTAAAACCTGATTTTAAAAATAAAAGGTAAGGAAAACGTATGAAATAATCTACCGTAAAAAGAAAGATGTTTGGAGCAGTAAAAGATTGGTGAAGAGTCTGTGTGGGAGGATTACTGTATCTCATCAAGGGAGGGGGCCTTACGAGCATCCCCAAAACATAAGAGAGCCTTTGAGAACATACTATTTAAGACTGGGATGAAAGTATACCTAATTGATGCAGATATATCGGCTTCTGCACATCAGGCTTTACAGGCATTTTTAGGCTATATCTCACAGCTATAGCATGTCTCCATTTTTCTTGATCCTATACTCTTCAAGAATTTTAGGTTTACCTGGTCAGCTGGCTAATTATTCATTATTCAAAGGTGATTGTTCCCACAGGCTAACTTGCTACTTACATCTCGAACATAAAGCTCTGAGTTTCTGCTCCTCCCCGTTACCCTGTCTGGACCATCAGAGAGCCTCCGAGCAGAACTGGATAAACGTCATTAACACATTCGAACCATTTTCTCCATATTGGACTAATTCATGATAACTTTCAAAACACCAAAGAAAAAACTACTATGTAATCTTAGTTTATTTTGATACTTATGAAACAACCAGTACTTTCATATACTCAGCAGGTACAAAAACTGTACCTAACCCAGTGAGTAGATAGTAACAATATTTCCTTACTAAGTGTGACTAATGACAAGGTGAGGAGCGGGTCACCATGATATCAATCTTCCAAAGATTATTAGAAATCTTTAGAATTTATGCTCTCCTGAAAAAACTACTCAATTTCTGTGGACACAGTCCACAGCATATACTAGTTTCGAGGACTTCTAACTACTCGAGAAGATACCTTTTGTAGTCTGAGTTGGAAAACTATCTCAGAAGATAGGAGCTATTCTAAGACAAGCCCTGACTCTTTCATTTACTCATCACTAAAAATAATGTTTACTAGTGCCAGGTCCTGAAGAAGCTCCTGGTTTGGTTGGAAAAATATACCTCTATATAAACAATTCTACTGAGGTATGGTAGAAGCTATACTAGAGATATGTATAAGATGCAGTGGTGAGGAACTCTACTTAAGAAAAGCTTCACAGCAGAAATACTTGGGTGGTTCTTAAGTGGTATGTAAGAATTCTCCCTCCACCAGGCTGACAAGGATAAGGAAGGACATTCCAGGCAGAGGAAAAGCATGTGCAAAGGTGCAGAGGCACGCAAGAACACAGTCCATTCGGGGAACCGTAAGTAGTTGAAGTGACTGAAGCAGAGCACATGAATAAGGGAACAATGCGAGCTGTGGTTAATTAGATAGGCAGAAACCAAAAGAAGGAGAACAGACAAGAAAAACTGAGAGTGAAATATGCACAAGGGAGAAAGAAAACAGGGAAGATCACACGTGGAAGTGAAGGAAATAGGGAATTTAGTCTGGACACAGCTGTATAAAATAAATGGACTCAATCTAGATCTAATATCTTGCCTTCTTTCTACTAGTGAAAAAACTGATTCACACACGGCCAACTGCCTAACATAACCAGTCATACCATAAAAAAGAGTAATCTTGAGTTTGTTGTAGATTTTCTCTTGGATTTCAATTATATTTTTAAAATATATTTTGAATAACTGCTATTAAAAATGGTTCTAGGAAATCTATGGCCAAGCCACCCTGAACAAGCCTGATCTCGTCTGATCTCGGAAGCCAAGCAGGGTCGGGCCTGTTTAGTACTTGGATGGGAGGCCACCTAGGAAGACCAGATGCTATAGGTGTAAAAAAATAAAAAATAAAGGATTGTAAGCTGACAAGATCCTTGCAATCTGTGAGGTCAACCAAGGGTTGCCTCACCTAAAAAAAAAATGGTTCTAGGAAAGAAAAATAAAAATGACAAAGACATATGCCTACCTCTAAGGACCTTATATCCTACCATGTAATGAAGTCACTTATGGATTTATAGAAATATGTCATCTTGTAAATATTATTATAGAGACTACATAGGAGACATTCAATGTCCATAAATAAGATGCATTAACATCAATTTTAAAATTATTTGTGTGAATAAACATAAAACTTAAGCAGAGAAATTAAGGATTCTCTAAAAATCAGTACTATTTATGAATTTATATAATGCTCTTATGACATGCAAGAATTCAAAACGCTGACATTAATAAGCCATTCAACAAGACCATTAAGATTACAGTCATATTTTTATGCTATAATTTTCATCTTTGTCTTCTTTCTTAAACTGCTTTTCAAAAGAAATAAAAGTCAAAGAAACCCTTCTAAGATCAAAAGCTATATATTTAAGATACATAACCCTGAGAAAATGTTCAATTGCTATGTGACTGATTTTAAGATGTTTTATCAGTTTAAGAAGTCATTCACTCATTTATTCACCTAACAATTATTTATTAAGACAAATACCATGATAGGCAGTGGGGAATAAGCACAGAACAGGAAACAGTACCTGCCTTCACAAAGCTTAGTCTAGTAGGAAAATAATTTAACAAGAACCTGAAACATAATATATTAAATGCTTTTTACACACAGTCCTTGTAGCTACACCAGCAACCACTTACATTTCAACATTTCATTTCAAATACTTGAAGTATTCAGACAATGTTAAGAAACAATAACAAAGTTGACATCAGTAACTAATTGTGCTATTTTGTGACTTCTAATACTTTGATAAAGAATAGTTTCCTAGTCATTTACAAAAAAAAAAATTAATTCTTGCCCCTTTCAAGCTACTGCAATTGAGATTAAAAAAAAAAAACTTAAAATAGTTGATTTAAAAGTCCATGGAAAACAGTATTTGCCAGGTGCACTTTATTCAATTATTCGAGGTACAAAAAAGGGGGGGACTATGAATTACATGGTATCCAAGTATGTATCCTTTGGAAAATGCTGAAAACCAAATCATTCACATAGAAAGAAATTACTTTATTTCTGCTGCTGCCTTTTTTTTCAAAAACACTTAAAATTCATAAATTTCACAAAATCTGAAATTGATGTATCTAAAGAAAGTGGTGAATGAATGCAATATTAATTTTTCAAAACGTGTTTGGGGCAACGAAACATCATCACAGTATCATATTTCCTTACACTAATTTAATCATTCTTAAAAAGCAAAGCTTTCTTTAAACACTAAAAGAATTATTTTTGAAGTAACCAAGGAGAGTCATTAAAACAGAAAACATTGAGAATATTAAACTCTAAAAAAAAGTATCTGATAAAACATCCCAGTAACAATGATTTTTAAGCCCAATAACTTAAATACTTTTTAAGATTATTATTATAATGTCTTCTAGCCTAGAATAAGAACAATCTCTCTCAACAGTACATATTGCCTTCATCATTTCCTTTTCCAACAAAATGTCAAAAAAGAGAACTGCAATAATTTTATTGTAAGCATGGGAACATTAATTCAATATATACATGCGGTTAACATACCAAAATACAAAATAGAGTAATATCAAAATAGAGATGCTTATTCATTCTAATGAATAAATTTAAGATTATATTTGCTGATTAAAATTTCCAAAATTTTTTAAATGCCATAAAAAAAATGTGAAGCAAAATTGTTCAAAACTAGTTAAACTGAGTCTTGATCTGCTAAAATGATTAACAACACGGTCTTAAAGATGATCCCACATCTGAGGCACATGATACCTCTGTGATTTCAGGGCACAAATCCCTCTATCCATCAAACTAAATAGAAGGGTTAGAAAGGTTAATAGAGACAGAGTATCTGTAATAGACTTCTGCCTTTCATTCTCAACTCAATATACTCCAATGATCACTGAGCTATTTGTAATGTTCTTATGAATCAATGCTGCCTTTACATTCAAGATAGAGGACAGAAGCCACTGTGTGAAGCCATAAAGCTTACCTTTGCAAATCCTCATCAAGCTGCTCTGATGGTTAAATCTATGTGAGGCTTCATAAACGATTAAAATGCTGACACAACTTTAATTAGAAACTCAAATGGCACTGCTCAACACCTAAATAAAACATGAACACGTACAATAACCACCTGCAAAGAGCAATTTCAATTTCCAGCCTCTGTTTACCAAAAGAGATTTTTCTCTTTTCAGCTGCACAACCACTCGGGTTTTATGAGCTCTGGGATAGCAGTACCTGTCAATAATTTAAAATCATGGAAATAAATCTTGAATATGTACTTACATTCTATGATGGGTTATACTGGTAGCAGTCAAAAATGTTACAGACTGAAAAAAATAAAGTTGTCTCATTTGCTTGGCTGGCACCCCATTCTATCCTAATTCTCCATAAAGATTCACCATTTAAAAAAAAAAAACCTCATATTACAGATTGCTAATAAATCAGGGTGAACTTATTCTGCTTATGGTTTTTAACTCACCTCTGACAGAAGGTGAATTACTAGAAGAGTAAGGACCACAGCGCTAGTTGGTTAAGTCACAGCCCAAGTCGGAATGCAGTGCCAGAATGATCTGTGCTGGAAAGCTATATGCAGGGGCCTTGAACATGAAGTTCCTTTTGTCTGTTTTCCTTCACTTGTCTACCTCACAAGGTTGAATTCAGATTATTCTGGTGCTATGTTTACTTAGCTTTTTTAGTGGCAGAGTCTAAATTGTAACTTTTTTCGATATATACTTCGTCTCCCCTTATGGTCATAAAACCCTGACTGTTCTAGTCAGCCTCATGTACAGAGAACATGAAGGACTTGGATCAGAAAAACTCAGGTTGACCATTTAGCTCCATCTCTTACTATGCACATGCTCTTGGAGAAGTTACTCTTCCTCTCTGTGGGTCCATTTCTTCACTTGTTAAATGGAGATAATAAAAGCTCTAACATGAGAATTAAATGAGATGTCATATGTGACAGTTCCAGGCACCCAGAAAATAATATACGTCAGTTCCCTTCTCTCCTCCCTATTTTAAATGTATTCTATATTCCTGATCCCTCTCTCTCCTGTTCCCTTCTTCTGAGATGTGGTTAATCTATGCTCTATCCTTACCACCTTCAAACAATAATCCAACAGAAATTATAATAAACTAAAAGAATATTTAACTAGAAAACCCAAAAGTCCACTGACAGGAGAATAAGTTGTATGCTCTATACATTCGAATATCATATAACAGTGAAAATGAATGAACTATATAGCTGCATTCAATAACACAGATGTATCTTAAAAATGTAATATTGAGTAAAAAAAAAATTTCCTAAGACTATATCCAGCAATGATGTCATTTTATAAACTAAAAAAGTAAGAAGAAATATCTATGTCTAAGCATACGTACATATGATAAAACTAAGCACTGAAATATCTCAGACACTCTGATTCAAGGTCAACATTTTCACAGAAATTCATTCAAATTTGGATACAGACCTGAATTGGAATGTATACAGCTATATACATGGACACACCAAACACAATCTACTTTTGTTCTAATGCTGTTGATTTTTTTTTAAATAAACAAAACCAGCAATATATATGCTACCCTTCACTTATCTACCTTGAATTCAAGTCACAATGATGGCCATAAATGGCAATTTTTGCTTTTTGTTGTGAAAGTGTTCCACACACTATGGCAGGCACAGCTGTTGAGGTCAGAGCATGGCAGCTGTGAAGGGACAGCAAGGGGTAGTTCTTTTGTGTGGAAGCCTCGGCTCGAGACCCCATCTGTGCTGACTTCAGGCTGGGGGAATCAATTTCCCCAGCCTGAAAACTGAAACATATGCTGCAATCATGAAAGGTTTCTTGAGCCAGCTCAGCAGAACTGGGGTTGTGAGCACAGCAGAGGACTTCACGAGTGGCACCCACCTGCTAGACACAGGATGCTTCTGAAGACATGGCACTAAGGTCTCCATTTCCAAAAAGGGAGAAGTAAGTCCCATTACCGGTATGTATTCTTTCTGTACCTTAGAGAACGCTCTGGCTCATGTTCAAGTGCAGAGTGGTGGCTTTGCAAGTCCAGAAGTCAGAAAGGGCATCAAAACGGCAGTGTTTAGAATGCCTCTGCAAGCATTTTCTCTTTGCATTCCCTTTACTTATCTAGACCTATGCTGTACAATACTAGCCACATGAGGCTATTCGTGCTTAAACTCTTTAAATTTCAATAAAAGTTTAAAATTAACTTCTTCCTCAGTCACACTAGCCACATTCCAAGTGCTCAACAGCAACATAACATATGGCTAGTGGCTAGTTACTGTACTGAACAGAGCAAATAAGTGATATTTCCATCATTACAGAAAGTGCTCTTTGCACAGTCCTCATCTAGACACCAACCCACTTTGAAAACAACAGCAAAACCTCCACGAGCATCCTGAACATAAAGTCCTAGAGTTAACCAGAAAATGTCGAGGATGAGTCACCCAGACAATTAACCTAAGACTGTTCACAGGCTTGGATGGTTAAGGCTTCTCTCAAGTGGTGTCTTGATTTGCCCATTTCATTGCTTAGCGACGCCCAGTGATTAAAAGAATGAACTCTGGAGTTAGATGATTTGAGTCTGGCTCTGCCCTGTGACACTCTGAGTTAACTGCTCAAGCTGTCTCATTTTTCTGTATGTAAAAATGGGGATAATAATAGTAACAACTTCATAGGTTTGTTTAAAAATTAAATGATACAATACTTGCAAACCCATTAGTGTCGTGCTTGGCACACATTAAGAGCTCCGTAATTGTTAGCTATTAACCATTATTATCCCTGCCAAAAGCGAGGTAAAGGAAAGAATGATGATGAATTTTAACCATTAAAATCTATTTAGAGCTCTAGTAAAGATTTGCTATGAGAGAAAATCAAAATACAAGACCTTTCTAATTTTCTGCACTGCATATTTATAATTTAATAATTTCCTTTCTCATCTTTAAAAAGTCTGTCCTTTCCTGTTCACTATTCTCACAAGTCTCTCTTCCACATAATGTGTGTCAAGGACCCTCACAACAACCCCATTAGGCAGGCATTCCGTATACCTATCCATTTTCAGACGAGCAAACTGAGACAGAGGTTAGGTAGCATGCGGGGTCCTCCACTGTCAGTGGCAGTGACTGGACTGGCACGCAGGCAGTGTGGAGCCATAGTTCCTGCTCGCAGCCACTAGGCAGCGTTGTCTCTACCTGCTGGCATCCCCCTTCCAAAACAAACAACGTTTCCAAGCTACTTGTTAGGTAACAGTATTAGAAATAGACAGTTTATTTAATGGGCTTGGCAATGACAGAGAAGGGAGAAGTCATTTGAGATTTGGGTGTGACCGTAGCAGTAATCACGGTACTGTCTTCTAAATCCCCTGGAAAATGTAGATGGAATAATGCTGTGTCTCAGAGGGTTGGCATTGACTGCCAGGAGGTGTGGCAGAAAGTCGAGAGGGTGGTTTGGTTTTCACAACGATTTGGGGCCGGGGATGGAGATGAGGTTACCGTTGTATTACATCCTGTAATACTCGTCACAATCCTACACAGTTTTCAAATGTCCAACTAGGACATTTAGGTCTAGAACCAAATCCCTTTTCACATATAAGCAGAAGTAATGCTTGTATTTTTAGTTTATTTAGCATATGCTGAATTTTCCAGGATTGCAACTACAAGGTAAACCGAAGGAAATGGTACTATTTTTGTCCAAAACTTTACCAGTGTCAGATGATAATGTCATGCTGTTTGAATCACCAACACAAGACACTTTCATCAGTCTCCATTAGGGCGGCACATTTATGATAATTCTCCACCATGAATTCTATTAGTGCCTAAACATTTATATATGGTAACATTCACTTTTATAATAGCTTTCCATTTATTTCTTCTCTATATTATCATTAGGGCATTATGTTGATATTTTGAAACTGCGTATAAGTAGTTATATTAGCTAATATTTTTTCTTCAGCATAGTAACAGTGTGTGTGTGTGTTGAAAATTTCATGTTTATAAAGAGGGGACATTGTGCTTTACAAGGTTGATGTTCTGTGAAAAAAACTAGTGGTCCACAGAATGAACTCATGTGATATCACCTTGCTGTTTCTTATCAATATTTTGCTATGCAGGAAAATCAGAGCTCCATACCCACAACACAAGCTTTCTGAGGGTCCAGGAGTACTGACAAATACAGGGAAAGATGAAATTGGTGAATTCTCCATAGTCCTATCCACTCCCAACCCTAATCCCTACCCTGAAGCTAGTCTTTGAGGAACAGAAGCCACTATCTTTCTCTTTCTGTTTTCATAGCTTCCCATTCCCTATCCCTTCTGAATCACCTCGGTTTGAGTTAACTACCATCCTTAGCACATCCCCCAAGAGGCTACAGAAAAGGCCCACGATCTTGGATGATCCCCATCAGATCATCTCAATCCTTTCAGCATCCTTACCCACTCAGTAAATAATGACTTTCACAGTCCCTTGGTTAGTTCCTACAGCGCTCTCCCAGCTTGAATAGCTTCCTATTGTTGCTGATATTTCCATTGTCAAATCAAAGACAAACACAGACTCCTATCTCATCTCCCTGACCTCAGTGGTGTATCTCTAGCTTTTACTTCACAGTTTCTAATGAAAACAAAACTTCTTTGCCTATTCTTTTACTTTCTAATTATTCTTTATATATAAAACTTTAAAGTTCTTTAATACTTAATCTCTTTTCAATGTCTTCTATTTGTTTTCTGTAATTCAGCCAAAAAAGTAGGGCAGGCATTTAAAAAAAATTCCAATAAAACTAAACTTACTGAATGACAGCTACTTAACATGTGTAATAAAAAATATTAACTAGTTTTTTTCAAAGAATTACAGGTTTTCTCAATCTGCAGCATTCCTAAATGAATCTAAAAACTAGAAAGAAAGAAGAGAATAATATGGTGGCAGTTTTTAAATTTTGCTATGTACCAGATCTTCCCAATTCAATTACCTGACAAAGAAGGTTACTCACAGTTTATAGTTGAAGAAATCAACACAGAGAGGTTAGACAGCTTGTTCAAGATCATGTATAAAGATACCTCAACCCCTCCACCCCTCTCAGTGCTAGGATTATAAACCATGTCTGTCTAATTCTATTACACCATGTTGCCCCTCGACAATAATTATTATATTATTATAATTATTATTACGAATGCTAACAATAAACCAAAAATTGTGCTAAGTATCTCATTTAATCTTTATAATAACACTATGAGGTTGTGTTATTAGCCCTATTTTACAAATGACAAAAACTGAGACTAGAGAACATTTTACAAATTTAGCCCCATTTTACAATGACGAAAACTGAGACTAGAGAACATAAATCAGGTTGCCCATGTCACTAGGATGCCTAAGTGCAGTTTATATTCTGGAGGCCGGCAGACTCCAGAACCCATGTGCTTAATCATTAGGCTCAGGGCTAATATTCACTAGGCAAAAACTAAATACTTAATTTTTATCAGTAAAGATTACTGATGAAATTATAACAGTTCTATTATCAATAGAATGGTTTATTTTAACAGTAGCTATCTTCATGAAGATGCATTAGTAAATCAACTTACGATTTTTTCTAGTCCACAAATTATCAAAACTCACAAAAAAACATAGCCATTAACCTTAAGAATTAAACATTCTCTTTTGAAGTGCTAATGTAAATACTGAACATTGAATGGTTAAAGAATAATTCCCTGTAATTGCTATTTACTGGTGGAAACACAGGGAGGATGTTTAATGTTACAACAACAATAAAATCCTCCCTATCATCTGCCCAGTTGGAAATCCATTTTTCTCCTTGAACTTCAGGCCTCGCCTACCTCTAGAATATTTAGAGAGAAGTAGCTACCAAATGTAAAACAGAGCAACTATATAAACCTAAAAGCAACAAATTAACAGGACAAACAAACAGACTCATGGACATGGACAACAGACTAGTGGTTACCAGAAGGGAGGAGGTAGGGGGGACAGGGGAGGTAGATGGAATAAAGGGGGTCAAATATGTGGTGACAGAAAGAAATCTAACTATGGGAGGTGAACACACAGTGTAAACATATACATGCCTTACTGTTAAAATGTACAGCTGAAACGTATTAGATTTCGTTAACCAATGTCACCATAAAAAGATAATTAATTAAAAATAAGAAAACAGAGCAGATAGTCTTTCAAGGAAAAAAACCAAGGCCGAGGGGATCACACACAGTTATTTACAAATTAAGCCAGCAGCAAAGTATAAGAAGAATATATTAATGTATTAGAGAAAAGAAAAAGTTCTAAATAAATTGATTTTTTGATGGCATTTAAAGATTGGTCTTGAAAAAATATGTAAAGAAAACCCAAAAACATCTGGTGAGTTAACCAAGCCCTGAAGCAAAAATCTGATATCCCAACTCGGCCAGGCAAGGCACAGAGAAGGATCCCGATGAGAATGGAACCATGTAGACTATAACTTTTAAATGAATTTAAAAAATAAAAAATAAAGTATTGATAATTATTGTTAAAAGGAAGAGAAGCATTGTCTTCTCCACTCAGATAAGATTCAGTACAAGTCTGCTAGAAGACTCAAGAGATTTATAATGTGTGGTATGACATAAATAGTTCTCGCTGCCATCGTTCTGAAGGTTTTTATGTATATATTTTATCTGTAAGTTTGTAAGTTTAAACCCCAATAGGCAGTTCCTGGTGAGCAGCATAGTATTTCTTACAAAATGCTGTCCTGATTTAAGGCTATTTAGGTATATTTCAAGTTACACTAATGAGGCTAATATCCAAAAGAGGAAAATAAAATTAATAAACCCTTGGAACTGTTAACACAGATATACTTTTAGTAATTTTTGGCCAAAAATTCCCATGCCAGTTTAAATAATCTTTTCTAAACTCAGATAGCATTTATTGTCTGTAGGCTTAGAATTCCCCAGATGGGAACAGAGAGGATGGTGGTGTGGGCCCACCCCACTCTTTCCAGTGTAACAGCAAAATTAATAGATGAAATGCACTTAGAACGTGCCAAATGGTTGTAAATGCTTCACATAACGCCATTATTTTTAGTCCTCACAGCAATGCCATTATTAATCTCATTTGCTAATAGGGAAACTGACCTAGAGTTTAATAGTCCCAGATCATATCAGTTGACAGAACTAGATCTGGAAGCCTGGCTTTGAGCAATAAAAAAGTCTTTGTTCGCTTTTTTTAAACATGTTTGGGTTTGTTTAAGATTTCATTTGAAGAAAAAAAGGATTCCACTATTTAAAATAAAAATGTTGAACATCACTAGTCTACATACTTTCTTTAGTTATTATTACATACTCTTTGTTATCACTTTGATTGTGATCCTGATGCACTATTTAATTCTATGTTGTTGTTTAACTATCTGCATGTTTGTGGTAAATGCATGTATGTCTTGAATGTCATCCATTCAGGTATAAACTCGCCACAAATAAGTTCAGTTGGGAAAAGAGCTGGTTGATTCAGAGTGGGAGACTGAGATAAAAATCTGCAAATTTAAAGTCTTACAATAATAAAAAGAGAGAAAAGAAAAAGGAGACAAACAATGCTAAAAATAACAACTTTAAAAAAAAAAAAAGGCCCAGAGATGGACGGAAGAAGACCAGTTGCCTGGGGGAGGTAGACAGCATCCTCCTCTGTGCTCCAAGAGCTTCTACTGCCATGTGTTCCTTTTTGTCTTTTAAGTCTTCTTCCTCCACTAGACCTGGAGACCCTCAAAAGACAAGCACTGGGTCATATCCATCTCTGTACTCTCAGAGAGCGGAATATAAAAGGGACTCAGTGTATGAGTAAGTAAGGGTTAAGTGTCTGGGCAAAGAAAAGGTTTCTCAGACAATTCTGGTTGGCACAGATCCAGCAGCACCGACAACCACGAAGAGGGACATTTGAAACTGCAGTGAAAAGGTTGTGGATGAGTTTACAGTGAAAAATTGTCTCTCTCAAAATTCCTCTAAAATAACAAAGAAAATATTTTTAAAGGGGAAGGGGAGAGTGTGCCTAAACAGATGACAACTTAAAAAACAGGAGAGAAGATTACAGAATATAATTGTATATGTTGGCTTAAAAAGTGGAATAAGCAGAACTCACAAAGAATAAGCAGCAGCAATCAGATAAGTAGAAAGAAAATCAGGAGATAGGAAAACAGTGTTTAAGAAAAAAGTCAGTACTGACAAATTTCACAGCAAGATGGATTAAAACCCACAACATCCCCTGAGACTTAGGAGTGTAAGTGGAGTGACAGAATGGAGGTGGAGTGCACACAGGGAGGTCAGAAAAGGCTGCTCTCCAGCTGAGCTGAAGTCACCAGATGGACAGGGGAGGTCATCACGTAGGAGGAAAGGAAACAGTACCTGCAAAGGGCTAGCGGGATCCAATCTCAAGATGTTTATCCTAAACAAACAAACAAACAAACACGCTACCAAGCTCACATAATAAGATGCTCAAATTTAACAAGCATAATTCAGTCGTTATTTTGAGCAAACTACTCTTTAATCACAATGCTAACTTTTTGAGAAAAAGAAACCAGTAGAAAATCCAGCAAATACACTGCTCAGCAAAATTTTAGGAAAAGGTATGTAAATGAGGTCATGACTTTTGTATGACTGCTTTCTAAAAGGAGCGCATTTATGTATATCAGCTACATATAGTACTGTCCAGTTCTGCCACAACCTGTGCCAGCTGACTCTAGGCAACCGATCTTTAGTCTTAAACTTCATTTTTATTCAGTTCCTCTTTCCTTAAAAAAAACTTAATATGTTATAACAGAAAAAGCCATTTAAAATTTTAAAATTTCTTTTACTTACTGGAATTGAGAAAGTCAACCAGTTCCTAAAAACGCACAATTTTGGCTATAGTGTGAGAGGAAAAAACAGCACAATATACGTGTCTGTCTTTGACCTCACTGCATAATTGCCGATGCAACACAAGAGAAAAGCAAAAGTTATGTCAAACTCAGATTGGACTATAAGTGTCAAGTGCTTTCCTTCTCCAAGGAAACTGTCAGAACCATTTATTATCAACTGCATTTATATAGCAGAACTATCAGTTATAAATAGACAGACACAATTTCTAATTATATCTATTCATTTGTTTTAATTACTCTGGAGAATGATTATATATTTAACTTGGCTATCTTTAAAAAATTAAGTTGCTTTAATGAAAGTGTTTTAGATAGCTGTGCCACCATACATCAATTAGAAAGTTAATCATTCTCCTTGTTCTCACAAAAAGATTTTAAAGGAGGTGGGAGGTGGTAGTGTTTGGTGCTTTTTAAAAAGTTAATTAGAGGGCACCCAGTAAGAGAGATCATCCATCCAGGAAATAGTTTATCAAAAACTCAAACCGTGTAATCTGCATAGTCAAGAAATAGCATGAGATCCTCTTTAATCAGCTTATTCACGTTCACTTGAAAAGAAAATTTCCCCTTCACTCTGTCAGGTTGAGTTTTCTAAATGCTGTGAGATTTCACTACATGATAAAATGACTACTCTAGAATTTTTCTTAGAATACTTCTGAGACCAAAGGTAAACAAATCATAATCTATAACTAACAAAGCTCAAAATTAGTTCAAGTGTGTTACAAATTAAACTATAAATGAGAAAGCTATATATAATAGAATCCATATTACTAATCAGCAAGTAAATCACATGCTACTACTGTAGCATACATTTCCATCTTCCTAGATACTTTAATAATAAAGCAATTTATTTCTGTGAATGAGTACTTCATCTTAAAATGTAAAGTCATTGTGGTTTTATGTAGGCAACTGTATCATCACTAACATTTAATAGTAGAGGTGACTTTCAAAACATACACACATCTTATCTTCCAGACTTACTCAACTTCATATATGTTACTTTATACAAATTTTATGCCATTTTTTCCACTACCTTCCGTAATTGCATTAGTAAGTCTTAAAATATCAATTCAGGTTTCCCACATACTTCTCGCAAGACAATTCAGTCCACACAATAAACAGTATTGTGCCTCAGCTATATTTCAAAACCTCATTTAATTAAATAAAATCAAATGACATAAGGCCTATTAAAGTGGATTTTGCACAGTCTGCCACATAGTAGACATTTAATAAACACTTGGAATCTGATTCACAAAACCCGTCTGACACCAAGACATTAAGAACTAGAAGGTCACATTTAAAATCAAATTAGACCAATGTCATAGCAACAGCATAAGGACAAATAGATGTATCAAGATGGAGAGCAGGAAGAAGGAAAAGAATGTCACCTCACTACATAATGACAGGGACAACACAAGACTAACATAGAAGGTTCCCAGATCTATATTCCCTGCTCATTTTACTGAAGCAAAAAGAGAAGGGCCTTCACTTGCCTGGCCTTGGCTGCCTAATTGATGGCAGACTATTTTCTAAGTCATATTCCTACTCTAAGATATTCCTATACTTTCTGTTTTACAATGACCCTACTGTATGCCTTCACAGTCTTCATTATAAAACATTCCATAGTCTTTTTTTTGGAGGGGGGAGGGCAACAGTCCACTGTTTGAGTGATAAAAACCAAACAAGTATCAAGATAAATTGATACTTTATTTTTGCCCCAAAACATGGTTCTTTACCTAGCGTCAGGCAAATGGATAGGTTCGATGAAATCTGATTATCTAAAATTATTTTTATTTGTATGCCAAACGTGCATATAAACCTTTTTTTACAAAGAGAGTCCACAGGTTTCATAAGTTATTTTTTTATTCCATGAATAGACCATGGAATAAGTAAAATAAAGCAGCTGGATTTTAGATGAAGGCATTTTATGTATATTCCAAAGTTTCTTTGTAAGAGTGATGTGTTAAGTGAGGAGGTATTCTGAGTAATCGTAATACTAGATGATGTACAGCCAAGATAATAACGATCCCTTTTTCCTAAGTTAAGAAAACCATCAGGAACTATTCTTTTAATTTGTTTTTTATTGTGGTAAATTATACATAAAATTTAGCATTTTAACCATTTTTAAGTCTACAGCTCAATGTATGCACATTAAGCACATTCATATTGCTATACAACCAATATCCATTTGTAATATCCATCTCCAGAACGTATTCATCATCCTAAACCATTCTGTATTAAACAACTACTCCCCACTGCTCCTCCCCCAACCCCTGGAAGCCACGATTCTACTTTCTGTCTCTACAAATTTGACTATTCTAGGTACGTCATATAAGAAGAATCATATAATATTTGTCTTTTGTGTCTGGTTTATTTCATTTAGCATAATGTCTTCAAGGTTAATCCATGTTGTAGTATTATCAGACTTTCATTCCTTTTTAAGGCCATCAGTAACTATTGAGAATTTCAAAATGGCTTTACTGGGGGGAGGAGTGGTTAGGAAGAGGAAGAGTGATTGTATTGAGATTCTAAATGACAGAATTCCAACAGGAAAGTACTGGCAAGGTAGAGAAAACATGCTCAGTAAAACCACCCTCATCAGGATGTCCCATATGACACTGAACTTTCCTCTTATTACTGTTTTTTCTACATTCTCCAAATAGCTGCAAGTCCATAAAGGGGAGAACCTACCTTAACAGTCTTCGTACCATGGGTCCCAGCTCAGCATCTGTCATAGTTGTTACTCAACATTTTATGAATCAATAACACAAATAAGGGTTGGAAGTAGGTGCCAAATTTAAAAAATTTTAAGCCTGAAGCTGTTAGTAACAGACACATGCTCAAATTTCCTTCACACCCACTTGAGAGAGAAAATGTAAAGGCCATAAAATATTTCAGGAGAAAATGCATTTCTGAAACCTTCTGTCTTGTTTTAATAAAACTACATAACACTAGTAAAGAACCGAACAAGAACCTAATTTCCTAAAGCAAACTGAAATCTATAGACTTAAATCTCTGGCAGTTGGAAGAAGGAGCTATTTTCACAGAATACCTCAGGCATCAAGCAGCCATTTGTTTTTTTAAGACTACAAGTTTGTCCCTTGAACTTTTTATTTTAAAATAAAGTTTTTAAGAACTTCCTTAGTTGTGGCACCACAAGATGCTCTAGGCTCATCTTGTGTTTTCTCTAACTCAGCCCTGAAATCAACCATTTCTTCAAGGAACCCTGGTTCCTTTCACTAGAGAATAGTATTTAGAACACAAGCTATGGAAACCCAGTGTGCGTGCACTGTCACTGGGGTGTCTCTGCTTCCAGACCCTCTCAGCAGACAGAGGTAGGAAATATACGTGTGTATACTAACCACGAATACATGTACAGCTGTATTTAGTTCTGTATCATTTACATATACAGCTAAAATATTCAGAATGAATTCATACTGATATTTTCTGATTGCAATCCAACATCACAGGGTTCATCTAACCTGCCACCTTTCTTTATTTGTAATTTCTCTGAAAGTCAGAAACCTGGCTATTTTTTTCGACCCTAGTAAACCTGTAATTTCAGAAGAATCCATTTTTCTGTGAAAACAAATTTATTAACTAGTGTACAATACTTGTGCACAGCTTTTCTGTTTTTAGTCTTACAGTATCCAGTTAAAATACTGTTTTCTGACATTAATTAGGATAGCTCTATTCATCCCCAATCCCTTCACTGATGTTATTCATTTGTAATACAGATAGGTTCATCAGTAATCATCTGTATTTCATTTTGGTTTCTCCTCACATCATGGTTGGTGTTATTGTTGTTTTAACTTACATAGAATGAAATTCACTCTGAGGTATATAGTTCTATGGGTTTTGATAAATGCAGAGTCATGTAGCCACCATCACATTCATGATGCAGAGTAGTTTCATTACCCCCAAATGTCCCTCAGGTTGCCCCTCAGAATCAATCCATTCCCCACCCTCAACCCTGGGAACTACTGATCTGTTTTCTCTATATATAGTTTTGCCTTTTCCAGTTAAATTTGCTAGTGATTTACAGTATTCCAATTGTGTTTATGTTAGATCTGGTGCTATTGTTCCATAGCATACACAGGCTCTGTTCTGTATTGTCCCCTTTTTTTCTCTCTTTTTCAGTAATTTCTATGGAAATTAGAAGTTCCTGATTCTTGCTTTGGCTGTGTCAGAACCACTGATAAGCCCATATAAGGCATGCTTCATTTCTGCTCTTCTCACTTCTAGTATTTCTATTTAAATCTTTCTTGTAGTTTATATCCTTCTACTATAACTACCCATCTAATATATCACAGTTAACATTTTTTCATTAGAGGTCTCAATACAGAAAGCATAGTTATTTTAAATTCTTTATCTGATAGTTCCAATATCTGTGTCATGTCTGAATCTGTTCTGTTGATTGTTTTGTCTCTTGGCAATGTGTGGCAGGTTTTGTTGCTATTTTATATGCCTAGTTTTTTCCTGAAGGTTGAACCTCTTGTGAAGGAGAGGAGAAACTGAGGTAAAAGTTTTTATGCCTAGAAATGAGCATAAATACACCTTTTCTTTTGCTATGCCTTTAGGGTGGGGGTTTAACTTAATCTAGTCAGAAGTCAGGCTGGGCTTGACATTTATCATGTGACATGGTTACCTTTGGTGCACCACTGTAACATGTGTGTAGAAAGGAGACTGGTTTACCAAGGCTTCTTCTCAGTGTCTGCTACACTCTCATCTTTAGACCCTCCCTGTGTGCTGCACCTCAGGGCCGGTATGTCTGGCTGACCCAGCCACTCGCACAGTGGTATTCCACTGTTACTTGTTGCTTAATGCTTATCACTCTAGAGCTAGGAGACAAGAACTGGGATTTTCCGCTGCTGTGATTAAGAACCAACCTTAGCACTGTATCCCTGGGTTTCAGGGATGTGGCCTTCTCATCCTGCTCCTGCCCCTCATCCAACTGCGCCTCTGGACCCAACATGCTACCCAAAGGTGGGTTTGATTTTATGCCCTACCCCCAGGTGTGATGGGTTTTTACCAGTGTCCTAGAGGAAACAGTGATCTTTCAGCCCTGTCCCTCTGCTGCCACTCAGTAGAGGAGAAAGGGAAGAAGGGTCCTGGCAGAATTTCTTGCTCCATTTATAGAAGGTGCTCTTCTCCCCAAGCCCTGCACCATCAAAGGATGCTTTCTCAGGAATCTCACCTGTCTCTTTGGGGACTACCTGGTAGAGCCAGTAGAGAAAAAGCCTGCAAGTAGATATAAACTCCTCTTTTACGTGCAGCCTCCACGGACTTCTTATTCTCCCGCCAGCCACACTCAGCATCCACCGATTTCTTTTACCATGCCCAGCATGCCTGCCCCAGGTAAGCAAGTGCTCACGTCTCTCTCTGCAGGCACCTGTTTCTCCTTATTCCTCAAGTTAGCTGGCTGCCCTGTAAACTAAGCTCTCTGATGAGTTCAAAAAGAAGTCATAAACTTGCAGTTTTTAAGCTGTTTTTGTTTGTTTGTTCTGTCATGTTTTAAGGGTAGAAGCAATGCTCTTTCTGTATCATGATTTTGTTTTCATTAATAAATGAACTTGTTTGCTAAAAGGTAAGACTATGAAAACAAATTTAAAACTTTTTGAAAAGTCAACTTTAAAGCGACATTCCAAATTCCAAATTAAAATACTCTAATATAATTTTTAGTTTTAAAACCTAATTAAAGAGTTTTGGTGTGATTTTTTCCAGCTGTTGATATATCAAGAAAAGTCTCATTATTTCCTAACGATAAAATTAATTCAAAACTAAATTGCAATAATGCGCTTAGACATAAACTACACTGAGAATTCAGCTATAATAAAAGCACATAACAGCTGATAATGATTTCTTAAAAGCATTTACTTTACATTTGACAGAATGCTTTGAGAACATCAATTATATGTTCATAGTCCCCATAATTTTGTTTTACAAAATATTTCCTCAAATCTCTTGGGCGATTACCATAGAGCTAAAAGCTGTCTTAAGATCAAAGATCAAACAGGGGGAGAAAAAAACCTGTAATTCTCTATAGCAGCGCATTGATCTTTCCCATCTGCTATGCAAAAAGGAGGTGTACATTAAGTTTGAAAAAAAAAAACTTTTTTAACTAAAAATGACAGGAAACTGATTCTGGCAAACATCCAGAGGGACTTTTCTATATGAGCTCCAACTCCTTTTTGCCAAAATATAAACAATATCGACAGGAAAATAAAATCAAGTCAGTAAAGTACTGTCTTTTATTTATATCTTTCTTCCTGTAAATATATCACATGATCAGATTTCTATTATAAAACCACACATGGTAAATGAATTTTCAAACCATCAAGAGAACTTAATAAGCACAAGCTCATGGGTAAATGATGAGAGACAGCTGGAGCAAGACAGGGAAAAAAAAACATAGTTCATTCCCACCCAGAGAAATTACTCTCCTGGTATAAGCCAACAATTCATGAGTTTCCCCCACACTTTCTTTTATGTAAAAACCTAGAAACCTTGTCTTATATCTTCACCTTAGAAATAATCAAGAAATTCCCAGAAGGCAAATGATATGACACATTTTTTAGAACAGAAGCAGCACCTTCTTATCTCCTGAGACAAACACTTATTGGCATATCAATAATTATGGTCTTTAGTATCCATCAAAGTGTTTTAGAATAGGGTCTGCTTTTTTCTTAGTATGCCTTTACCTTCTCTCTCCTATCACAATTATTGAGTTGTACACTTAAAACAAGTGAATTCTGTGATATTTATATGACACTTTAATGAAGTTATTTAAGAATAAAAATACTGGATCTTCTGTTGAACCAATGAGTGAATATACAAATAATTTCCATTCTCCTTCCTCTATACAAAGGTGTAGATAGGTCTCAAAAAAGACAGGAGTGGAGAACAGTCTTTTAAACAAATGGTACTAGGACAACTGAATAACTGTATGCAAAAGAATGAATTCAAACCCCTACCTTATCTCATATGTGAAAATTAACTCAAAATGAATCAAAGAACCAAAACTCTTAGAAGGAACATAGATATAAATCTTAGTGACCTTTCATTAGACAATTTCTTAAAGTATGATGCCAAACACAAATAACAAAAGAATATTTACATAAGTTGAACTTCATCAAAATTAAAAACTTCTATGCATCAAAGGACACTATCAAGAAAGTATACTTGGAAATAACAAAATAAAATAAAATAAAAATAAAGTGGAAAGACAACTAATAAAATTGGAGAGAATCCCTGAAGAATCATATATCTGATAAGGTCTAATATCCAGAATATATAAAGAAATCATACAATTCAGCAATAAAGGGACAAAAAACTAAATTTAAAAAATGGAAAAAGGACTTGAACATTTCTCCAAATAAGAGATAAAATGGTCAATAAGCATATAAAAAAGTGTTCAACATCATTTATCTTTAGGGAAATGCAAATCAAACCACAACAAGATACCACTTTACACCTACTAAAATGGCTACAGTAACTCTTTTTTTAATGAAAATAAAAGGTATTATTGAGAATTAGAACCTTCATACATTGCTAGTATAAAGTGGTGCAGCCACTGTGGAAAACAATTTGGCAGTTCCTAAAAAGATAGAATTACAATGTGACCCAGCAATTCTACTCCTAAGAATAGACCCAAAAGAAATAAAAATATGTCCACTCAAAAATTTGTTCACAAATATTCACAGCAGCATTATTCAACATAGGCAGAAAAAAAAAATGTCCATCAATTGATGAATGAATAAACAAAGTATGGTGGTAAAGCTATGCAATGGAATATTATATAGGCATAAAAAGGGGTGAATTCACAATGCATACAAATATCAAATCATTATGTTATACACTTGAAACTAATATGTTGTCAATTAAACCTCAACTTTTAAGAAATGAAATACAATACATGCTACATCAATGAACCTTGAAAACATGCTAAGTCAGTCACAAAAAAGCACATAGTATATATTCCATTTATAAGAATTATTCAGAATAGGCAAATCTGTAAAGATAGAATAGATTAGTAGTTGCCAGAGGTAAAGAAGAGAAAAATTAGGAGATACAGCATATCATTTCAGAGTAACAGAAATGTTCTGGAATTAGATAGTGGTGATACTTGCATAACATTGTATGCTAAAAACCCAACTATAGACTTTAAAATGGTCAGAATGTTTTAATTTTATGTTAGGTGAATTTTATCTCAATTTTTTAAAACTTTTTTTAAAAAATAAAGAAATTACACCTGAAACTTACTAAATTTTGTTAACCAATGTCACCATAATAAAAATTAATAATAAATAAATAAATAAATAAATAAATAAATAATAAGATGAAGGAAGGAGTGATGGTAGCCAGGTTGCAGACTGTCCCTGAGCAGAACTGCCTTCACTGTGGCTCTTCCCTGGGATCACAATAAACCCCCAGTCAGGGAGAGTGGGCTCAGGTTATACCGCTGTCAAGGTTTTAAGTGGACAGGAGTTAAGCAGGATTAAAAGTGATGGTTACAGCAGCTAAAAGGCGGTGTGCTTACTGACACAGGAGGACCTGACTTTGGAAGGCCAATAGTGGCCATGAAGAAGTCCCACGTGTAGATGCAGGAAGAAAGGGTCCCTCGCTTAGCAACTGCTGAACTTTGGCTTCTGTAGATTAGAAAAGGATTTTCACATAACCAGCTGCAACCCATTAGTGGGTTGTAAAATCAATTTAGTAGGACATGTTTTAAGTGAACTAAACAAGGGATTAAAGATGAATGAAATAATATACAAATCACAGCTAGTAAGGTGTTATTTTGTTATTTAGTGGTTTCAGTTATAAATATATGTGTTTATACTAACTCAAGATGTAAAAGATATTTTTGTAAATTCTAATCCAAATAAATCTGAAAAAAGCTCGTCTACAATAGCTAGTAAAAGTCTCTGCTGCAGGCCATTAACAATACATAGTTAAAATTTATTTACTAACTTCTTCACTAAGATTTTTAAATTACATATTTTAGCCTAAGAAGTTTCATCTAAAGATGTTACATGAAATATCTATAAAATAAACTGTCAAAACTAAAAATACTCATGTGAATATTTTCCAACTAACTTTCCTACTTTTTGGAAACAAAAAGTCTAGAAACCAACCCACTTCTACACTTTGGTTTTCATCATCATCAAACCCTCAAACTTCACTTGACAACTAGAAAAATACTAAAATCCCTTTTAGGGAGAGAGTTATCACTCCAACTTGTTATTTTCATTTGTTAAATATTTGTGGTAGTCCTAAATCTGAAGATAATTCTGTAGGTTTTCTTCTTGAATGTACACGGAATGGATATTTGGGCAATTCACAGGGTAATTGGTAAATTTCCATGTTTCCCTAATACAAGACTTCCAGTGAATAGTAGGTATTAAAGATTCAAGAAAGTTTCTCTCGAGTGTACACAAGCGGTACTTTTGTTGTCCCTTATAGTCATATATAATAAAAGATAGTTCAAAAACTAAAAGGCTATATTTTATTATTCTATTAGTGCACTTCAACTACAATTTTTACTTTTTGAAAATCTCTATTTTATTGCACAAATTGAAGACCGTATTTACTAGATTGAAGATGCAACCTCAGTTCTCTTTTACTTCACAGTTCAATTTTTATTTCATAAATTAAAGAGGAATGTTCCTGTGATATAGTGTCTCAAACTCATTTACTATTTAGAAGTAAAAATACATTTGTTAATAAACAAGCAAGCTCCGTAATACTTTCAACACAAAACGAAGAAGGCATATGGGGTGCTAATGACATCATTGTGTTCATTTTGTAAACATTCATCAACCTATACATATATGTATAACCATATATCTTATATGTATATGTAACAGTTCAATAAAAAGTTTTTAAAGAATTGTTGGGTTTATAAGCAAATCCCTTGTGTGTTTGACTTTTTTGAATTGTATATATTGCTGTTCTGTTTTATCTTTTGGGTGGGTTTATTTTCTAATTCAAAAATTTTAACTTTAAATATAAAAAAAAACTTTTCTGGCTCCATGTTTCATTCAGCAAATCATCTCCACACATGACACATGGCAGTTTTGACATACCTCATTTAGGTCACACAATAAACCGTAATAATGTCTCAGACCCCTAGATAGGTACTGTCCAATGGAACTTTCTGCAATGATGAAAATGTTCTATATCTGTACGGTCCAATACAGGACCCGCTAACGATATGTAGCTATTAAACACGTAACATGCAGGTATGTGATTAACATAGTAAATATTTTTAAATTATTTTAAGTTTAAATAACCACTAGTGGCCAGTCGCTATTGTACCAGATGTGCGGAACACGAAGCATTTTTCTGTTTTGCAGACATTACACTGTACTTCATTTTTGTTAGTTATAGAATGAAGTACCTGACTCATGTGACTACTACAGCCACGAGAAACAAGGATCTCTGAATATTTCTCCCTCACATTTGAAAATCACCCTTTCGTTTCATTAGTATTAAAAGACTAAAATAAATAAGTCTATAAATTTAAGACTAAAATAATTAACACCACCTAGAGAAACCACTGAAAAAGAACAGCTCCACTAATTATAAGCAGACAGGTTGCTTATATTGTAGTATGTACACAGAAAACAAAAGATCTCTTTCACACGGGGAATTAATTGATAATTAAAGCCTGAATATGTTAAGTAAGGTTGTAAATCATTACATCTAATAAGATCCTTCTGCAGTAAAACTTTCAGAATGGTAAAATTTTCCCATGAAATGAGAGTTAAGAAACATTTTTCTAAATCAGTATTTACCAAACTATGGAAAAATAGCATAGTATAAGAAATCAAGTATGCCACTGAGAGTGCTCATCACTAAGCTGGTAAATGCTGGATTCAACGGAGATATAATAAAATCTCCTTTTCCTTGGGGAGATTTTTACATATCCTTTAATAAACTAATGTTCATTGTGAATTTCTAAGAGGGAGATTATGGAAGGTTTTTTAAAACCTAGCTGAACAATAATTATGGAAAATAAAGGTCTTATCAATATTTCTCAAATTTCCTGAGAAATTTATAAGAATCAAATTACCTGGAGTACTTATTAAATATATATATTTCCAGGACTGGACACTTTCATTCAACAGGTATGAGGAAAGAAATCTTTTTCCATGTTAAGTCTTACGGTCCAGCAAGTTTATAAAATACTGGTCTAGTTCTTTCAGGGTATCTAAAAAAATCTGAAACAATATATGCACATACAAACTTACATTGATCATCACACATACATGCAATCCGTGCATAAAAGAAAGAAAAAGTATCGACAAAAATGTGGGCAAGTCGGAACCTTTTTGCTCCATCAGTGTGAATATAAATAGGGCAGCCGCTTTGGACAACAGTATGGCAGTTCCTCCAAAAATTAAAAAATAAAATTACCATATCATCCAGCAATTTACACTTCTGGATACATTCATTAAAAAGTTTAAAGCAGGGTCTTAACAGATATTTGTACTCCCATGTTCATAGCTGTATTACACACAATAGTCAACAGATAGAAGCACTCTAAGTGTCCATCTAAAATGGATAAACAAAATGTATATCTACAATGTAATATTATTCAGCCTTAAAAAGTAAGAAAATTATGACACGTTACAACAGGGATGAACCTTGAGGATATTACGCTAAGTGAAATAAACTAGTCACAAAAGGACAAATTCTATGATTCCACTTGCATAAGGTACAAAAAGTAGTCAAATTCATAGAGACAGAAAAGTAAGGGTGGATGAAGTGATTGTTAATGGATATAAAATCTCAGATTTGCAAGATGAAAAGAATTCTGAAAACGGAGGGTAGCAATGGTTGCACAACAAAGTGAATGCATTTAATGCCACTGAACTACGCTTAAATGGTTAAGATAATAAACTTGATGTTATGTGTGTATTTTACTATAATTTAAAAAGGCATTGGTTACACAGCTGAGATTAGTGCCAGAGGCAGCCTAGACCCTCTGACTGCCAGGCCATTGTCCTCACAAGACAGATAGGCAGGTATCAGTCCAAATATAAAGTCATGGGTCTGGCATATCCTAGGTCTAAGAAGGCTTCATTTTCTCCAGTTCTGCTAATTTGGAATTTATAATAACCTAAGGCAAAACTTCAGTCTGCCCAAATTATCTAACTATAAAGAAAGTTTACTGCTACACAGAGAATATATGTAACCACTAAAAAGATTCAACTTCTTAAGTACTTCCAGCACATTTATTATGTTTCTAGTCTCAAAATTTGCAACTGCCATTTCTTGAATTATATTATGGGAGTAAAAAGAATAGGTTGACTTTTACCTTAAATTTTATCTCTCCACACACTTTTTAAGTTATTCCAGCAATAGTTTCCCACTCTTATTCCTGAGTTTGTATTTTATTGTAGATACACTAACAAATGCTAAAAATGAAATGACTAATATGTTTAATATCTTTACATGAAGACAGTGATTACTCTCTTCTGCTTTTTATAACCCTAATAGAAATTTAATCACTATAGGATCAGTCAGCGTTTTATCTTCTTTTAACCCAAATGTAATATATAAGGAATAAAATTTTGATTGGCAGATCATCTAACTATTACCTCAGAGAGGTAAAAACCTAATTTAAAATTTTTCAAAAAAGTCCAAATAGACTTTGGGAGAGGTTTATGATCATGAGCCACCCTACAATTCTGCATTTTTTCCACCAATACCATCAGTGCCCCAAAACACCAAATGTCACTCATATATCCTACAAAAGATCCTATCCCAAAATGGGGTAGGGAGTGGTGATCCTCAATTTACCCTCTAGCTGAAAAAAAGTTAAACATTATTTCTCCAGTCAGTTATGACAGTTTTCAACAGCATTCTTTTAAAAAAAGATGGTTTCACTCAGATAAACAGTCATGTTTATGAGAGTTTTTTAAATTGTAAAATAATGAGAAAAACAGAAGAAAATGATGCCGTCACAAAAACAACCACTGTTAAATCAATACACACACAAAATACATGCACAATTTTATTTTTCAAGACCTATATATACCATTATATAATATACTTTTATCACTCAATAGAATTATTTGCTCCATGTCACTAAATGTCATTAAAAATGAATAAAAATAATAAAAGACACCTACCATGTATTGATTACTTATAGTTCTTTCATCTTCACACAATACTTGTGAGGAAAGTATCATCACACTCATTATATCAATGAACAAACTAGGAATGACATTCAGGGTTACAACCAAATAATCATGAGAGTATATTTTTTTAATTACAAACTCAAATTTATAGAAGTCTTTTCAGGCAGAACCTAATGATGTAGGAACTCTCTCCTCGGATCAACAAGAACATGTCTATGGGAAAAGAGTCTGGGGGTGCAAAATCTAAATTAAAGTAGCGTACAAACATATTTAAAGTGAAGTCAAAAATCTTGACTTCGCTCTGACTACTAGACGGAACAGTAATTCAAACGAGCTGCAGCAGCATCATGAGCTTTCAGAGAGAAGGTTCACAAAACCCCTTCTGTAATTGCAGGGTTAAAATTTCTCATCTGTGACCATCTTCCTGGCTGTCCTAGTATACCCCTTCCTTTGTACTTTCCAAAGAGAGGAAGAAATCCCTCTGTGAATGGAACAATACACTCGGTGCCATGTGGTGTAAGGCTATCTACGCCTGTTGCCTGGTTTAAGGCCTCTGGGAATTATACACACCTGTTAGTGGAAAGCAACCTGGTCCTCCAGTGTGGTCATATTATGCAGAAGCAAATTATAGGTAACCCTTAATCTCCGTTTTGTGCCTCTCCTCTCAGCCTGTCATTCATCCCTCCTCCATGTATGTGAGGAGAAACTTTCTCTCCAAGACTTTGCAAGAGTTCACTAGGAAGCTCCCAGGAGGATCCTAAAATGCACCATCCTAAGACAGTTCTTTCTGAAATCTCATTCATGGACGTTTACTTATAAAGTACCAAGATACTTTTGTTTCAAGGTCACTTCACCTTGAAACAAGGTTTGTGAAATGCTGCAGAATTTGTGATTACTGGGGCTCCAAATGACCTCATTCCACCCTCACGAGATCCTGTGAGAAAAATTCTACTGGTCTACAACACTGATGAGCACACAAAAGCTAACCAAAAACCGGTAACTGTTATTACTTCTTACTAATGATCTTTATGTAAGGATTGGCCAGGTCACTCCTCTTCTAGTATCACTGATGATTGAAAACCTTCAAGAAACTGGAAAACATTCTATTGGCTCACCAGAAGCACTAAAACAAGGACAAATAACGGCTTCTCATTTTCCTAAATAACAGTGCGGACGTCTTGGGGTCTAAGTAACTTTTAAATCATATAGGGAATATACTCCTATAAAACCTTCTCATCTGAAAAAGTAAACAGAGAAGAAAACCAGAAGTCTGACATTCAAGACATTTGTGTTCAGTGTTTATATAGTCATCTATGAAATAATAACACTTAACATGTAGTGGTTGTTTACTTTTGCTGTACTCGCTAAGTACATTGCACAGCTAACTAGTGTCTACAAAAATCATACAAAGTACATTTTGTTGTCATCTTTTGTTTTTTAGTATATGTGCTGCCAAAGTAAGCACGTTGTCATCTGTTTTCATAGATGAGCAAATTAAGGCACGCTTGCCCAGTATTTTGCACAGGTAAAGTCAGAGCCAGAATTTGAATCCAGGTAGCCTGGCTCTAGAGTACACTATCTTAACCCCAATGCTATAATGCCACCTAGAGTGGGTCAAATAGACTACAAAAGCTTACTTTGTATTTTCTTTCTTTTTTTTTTTTTAATTTACTTTCATGGTGACATTGGTTAACGAAATCCACTAAGTTTCAGCTGTACACTTTAACAGTCAGGCATGCATATTTTTTTTTTTACACTGTGTGTTCACCTCCCATAGTTAGATTTGTTTCTGTCACCACATATTTGCCCTCCTTTATCCCATCTACCTCCCCCCTTACTTTGTATTTTCATTTAAGAATGAATTAAAGCTTAGATTCTAAGCCATTTTCACTTGATTTTAACCTATGAAATAAAATTTGACAAATAATTATGGAGTGGTTGTGAGGATTCCATGAGTTAGTACACACAAAGCACTTATTATGACAAATAAACACTATAAATATTGGCTAATACTATGGGGGTTTTTTTCCACTTCTTTCTCCTTAATGTCTTCCATGTTCATATATGCATTCATTAGTCAACAAGCATAAAATGCCTACCATGCGACAGGCTCTATGGGAAGCACTGCAGAATCCCAGATAATGTACTCCCAGGCTCTCACAACTCAGCTGAGGAGTCTGCTTTATACGCCCATGTCCTATGTTATGCGATAAGTTTTATAACATGCAAGTGCAATGGGAGCACAGTGGAGGTGGCATCTGAGTCATACCATGAAGTACTTCTCCTCAGGCAAGGAAAGGGAATGAAATAATCCATCAGAGCTAGAGCACTAGGAACAAAAATAAGGGACCCTTAAGGAAAATTTTTCACTAAAAGACTACTGAAAATATTTAGTGAGAAGACGTAAAAAGAGTAAAAGAAATCATAGAAAATGAGAACAAAATTTATGATAAAAAAATGTATTGATGTGAAACTGGAGTAAGTTAAAAAAATTTTTTTGACCTGGGCATTGAAGTAAGCTAGTTTTGGAGTTTCCAAATGAATAACCCCGCTATAGCTCACCGTGCAGGAGAACCATTAAGACAAATGCTGGTTCCACTTCCTCAATGATTTGGATAGATGAAGCAGGAGGACTAAGAGGGAGACCGTGAGAGACAAACTCAGGTAGGAACCTAAAGCCTTGGGCAGGATGCTTAGCTTTCTCACTCTCTGCACCTAACCACTGCACCCACCTAACCTCAGGCTACCTTTTCCAGCTTCTAGGATTCTTGCCTACCGACTTCCTATGCAAAGTGCTCCAAGTACACGACTTCAGACTTGTAGCGCTACTGTGTTTAAAATGTCCTTATAAATGAAAAACGTGTGGTAGCACTGCCTATTTTAGGTTTTGTTTACCCTTGAGAGTTATTTTTGCTTTTTACCCTCTTGCTTCTTGCATTAGCATTTTGGTTCACCTACACATATTTTGACATGATTTTCTCGTACCAATTTGTTCAACTTCCTCTTACCAATCAGTTCTATAGTTTCGTCAAGGAACAATTATAATAAAAACTAAACTCTTTTTAATACCTTTTAATTTGATCCTCAAATTGGGCATTTCTCCATCTACTACAAGTACAGTATAAAGTACACTAACAGAACTTAATACACAGTTGGACATCAATAAATATTAGTTGAATCTGAATCTACTTAGAAAGCTCTAGAACATAACTCCTCAAACAATAATAGCCTCCTATAGAATCTCCACACATGTAATATTAAGCAGCCTCTAAGGGAAAAGACTTGGTAGCTGAGATTAATTTAATTACAGTGCTTTAAGCAGATAATCTAATTTTAAAACACTTGGGAGAAATAAGTCCTAACTCCTTTCTCAGATAAACGGGTTCTAGCCAGCCTTGGACGAGGGAAGGTTAGGCTAGTGTTGTGGTACTTAAGATGGACACAGTGATCTAACACTATGTGCTTCATTTTCTTTGCTTTTGCACCTTCTGAAAGAATCTTGTACTCCTCTGACAATTTTAGGTTGCATTTTAAATTTTTATCGTAAATTTGATGGAGGCAGAGGGTATAATTTTCAGCATGGTATATATGTATTTTATTCTTGCAGCTTTATTGAGGTATAATTGACAATAACATATATTCGGGGTATACAACATGATAATTTAATATACATACACATTGTGAAATGATTACCACAGTCAAGCAAATTAACACATCCATCACCTCACACAGTCATCTTCTTTTTTGCTCTTAGCAAATAACGAGTACACAGTACAGTATTAACTACAGTCAACATGCTGTGCATTAAATCCCCAGGACTTATTCACCTTATAACTGAAAATTTGTACCCTTTGACCAACATCTCCCCATTTCCCATACTTCTCAACTGCTACAACCACTATTCTACTCCCCAGTAAAGAGTTTGACTTTTTTAGATTTCACATATTAATGATATCATAAAGTATCTGTCTTTCTGTATCTGGCTTATTTCACTCAACATGTTGTTTTCCAGGTTCATCAATGTTGTCTCAAAAGGCAGTATTTCTTTCTTTTCTATGGTTAAATAATACACACACATATAAAAATACCACAGTATGTATTATAAATATATTATTGTTGCAACTTGGAAGCTATAAATTTCACTCATTTACCTGATGAAATATGTCCACCAAACAATCTAATTGCTAAGCCTTCCCTCATTGTCAAAGCAATAATACAAATCAAACTTACTTTCTGTCAAAAAAGCCCGACTTCATTTTTCAATTCAAATGCATGGGCTAATCTGCCTTCCCTATAACCCACCCCCTACGCAGACAACAATCAAGTCCAAATCTAAAAGAAATAAGGCATGGAATCCTGCCATGCATTTGTTACCAAGATTTAATAAGGCCCTGCCCCATCCATGATTCCAACCAAAGCTCTCTTTGCTTTGTTATTTAAAAATTCTCACTCAGGACCTAAGAATTCTTAAATGGTTTCTTAATGGGATGAACCAGAGGTTTTTACTCCCCCAGAAAATCAACTATTGAAAGATTCACCCTGAGTGAGAACTGTGGTTGACTGTCTTTGTCAAGTGGGAGAAAGGCAATTTGTGAATGGATAGGTAGGATAGGAGAATCAGCCAGCCACAAGTGCTCTCAGGCAACCAATTTCAGGAAAGTAAGTATGTACATTGACCATCTAAATACCATTAAAACTATTTTTGCATGCGAAATCCCTGGAAAGTTTCCATGAAACACCAGGCGTACAAACACTCCAGTACGAAGACTCCTGATCTAAGAAACAGCTCCAGAGCTGAACTCCACATTGGAAGCCAGGCACGCAAACCACAAAGCCTATCATAATGTCCTAACCATAGAAGCAGAATCAAGATACAGAGCAACGTGGTGAAAGCTCTAGGGCATGTAAGTTCCATGAGGAGATACAGAGCCTGGACTCTGGGATCATAAAGCCCAGAGTTTGGATTCCAGCTCTACCAGTTGTGAGCCATGTGGCTTTGAAAAAAGTCCATCATATCCCTTTTTTGCTCTACTGAGATACAACTGACATATAACATTGTACAAGTTTAAGATGTACAACATAATAATTTAATAAACATGTATATATTGCAAAATGATTGTCCTGATAAGACTAGTTAACACGTCTGTAGCCTCACATAATTACAGTTGTTTTGTATGGTGATAACTTTTAAGATCTACTCCCTTAGCAACTTTCAAATATACAATATAGAACTATTAACTCTAGTCACCAGGCTGTACATTGGATTAGATTTTGTGTCCTGCAGCTCAATTAAATTTGTTTATTAGTTCTAACAATTTTTCAACGGAGTCTTTAAAATTTTCTATGTAGAAGAACATATCATCTGCAAACAGGGACCATTTTACTTCCTCCTTTCTGGTTCCCATGCCTTTTATATTTTTTCTTGCCTGATTGCTCTGGCCAGGCCTTGCAGCACCATGTTGAAAAGCAGTGGTGAGCGGGGACATTCTTGTCTCTTGATCTTAGAGGAAAAGCATTCAACATTTCACCATTTGAGTATGATGTTCAATATACACGTCAATAAATGCGATATATCATGTTAATAGAATGAAAGATACAAATCATGATCATCTCAATAGATACAGAAAAAGCATTTGACAAGATTCAACATCTACTCATGATAAAAACTCTCAACAAATTGAGTAAATAAGGAATATATCTCAATATTTTAAAAAGGCCATATATGACAAGTCCGTTAGCTCCTTAAGGCTCGGTGTCCTCATCTATAAAACAGAGTGATGATGATGATGCCATGATAATGATGATGAAGCTATGACAACAATGTTGTAAGTAACTGCACTTCACTGAATTGTGAGGATCATATAAGATAACATGAGGTATTTAGTCCCCCAACTAGCATATAGTTAACATTCAAAAAATGCTAACAGCCAGCAGCTCAGGCTGAGTAAGAAGAGAACTATTAACAGCATCAAGTCAACTCAAACAAAATGGAGACATTTTCAGTTACAGTCCTGTCCTATATGGCTAAAATTGCCTTCCATGAATCCAACCCCAATCAGAGAACAGTTTAGGAAAAACATAAGTTTTCCCTTCTTACTTTTGACCTAAGGGATAAACAGCACCAACAAGATTCTGCCATTTTTTAAGCCACTGTCAAATTTTTACCTGAATTTCAAATTGTGTTTAAGGTGCCCAGAGTCTAATAGCATATGACACAGTTAACAACAAAGAAAATGAACTGAAGAAAGCTGAGTTAGAAAACCCCTACAGGTGTTAAGACGTAGTCTTTTGCAAACCAAGAGATTAGGAATTCAATTTGTGCAAGTATGGAGGGGACTTCCAGTCATTTGTCTGGGAGGGCTTAGTGCAGATAAGAACTTAATTTGCCTGAATGACCTAGACTTAATGCCAAAAACATTCTCACTTCTGAGAATGGGCCTGGAGCTTTGCCTGTGAGTGGACATCCAAAAAAAAAAAAAAAAGTCCTGGAAAGAAGGAATTAATGACTCACAAAAAGTAAGGCATTACTAGACATCTGTTAAGATTGAACAAACATATGAACACATAACCAATGAACTGCCTTACAGATCAAGTTCATTCAAGATCACAAGCAGTTAATTCTAGTTCATACTTTTAGAACTTTGCTAGAACTAGTCTGACTTTTTATCTTTATCTCCCCATTTACTAAGGTAAATCAGAAGACCTGGGATATAATTATATCAATTGTCTCTAAAAGCAAAGACTGGGTATTGAAACAGTGAAGAGGGTACTGCATAGTCTCCCAATGCTTTTGTGGAAGTACAGCCCAAAATCATGGCTTGTTATACTATTGGAAAAACTATGAAACAGAGTATTTCAACAAATGCAGCAAATAGCAAGTAGAGAATCAAGACAACACAATACTACTACAGCCGTAAGATGTGTTACCGTGCTTGTCCAAAAGAAGACTCTAGACATAATTTTATTCATCAAATAAGAAAAGGTGTGATAATTTATTATATATAAATAACATAATCCTTTAAGGAATGTCAAAAATAAAAAGGCTATATTATCCAATAAATTCTGTGATATGGGAGAGAAAAATATACTAATCTTTAGTAAATGGAACTTTCACATTTAGAGATATTATCTAAGTCAGATGCCTTTCTTCTAAAACATATCTAGCCAGCTAGCTCTTTGAGCTTGTAACAGGATCTCTGGCTATAAGAGGTTTCATTTCTAAAAATTCAATTAAAACTTATCTATGACTTAGATTAGTACCATATGCGGATAAATTTTATGAGCCTCTGTAAGTTGAGGCATCTGATAACACTGTATTATTAAAAGGAATTTTCTGTTTCTGCAGTAACACAGCAACTTAGAAACTGCAGCCTAGCTAATTTTATCGCACCATAGAACAAGTTCTATATTTGAAGTGATGTAGGTTTCAAGAAGTAATTTCAAATCCTATAAATGAAAATTAAAGTGTTGAATGTGTTAATATCACCACAACGTTTCCTTTGGAAATGAGATTTAATTGTAAGGTGTAATTGTAATCTGTGAAGTTTTTGCCTTTTTTCTGAGAAATTGGGTGTGCACTATACTTTTTTAGTCCCATTAACTTTTTAAATTTTGAATAACAAAATGCAGTAAGAAAAAAAAATACTTGTAAAATCAATACCATAACACAAATATTGATTGCTTCAAGACAGAAAATCAATTACTGACTATAAAAACCATAGAAAATTTTTTGTCTTATGACAAGAGGAAAATACTAAAAATATTTGATATTTGGAAATAAACCTAACCCCCTTATTCTCTCACAAATAAGCAAGAAAGAGAAAGAGCGAGAGAGGGCGGGGGTGGGAAAGGGAGGGGAGTGAGAGGGAGGGAGGACTGAGACCCAGACTCACAGGCCACACACCTGAAGTTGTTTCACCTGTCTT